>VBVQ01004833.1:0-13536 GCA_011636635.1 Tetramorium simillimum | reverse complement strand
GGAGAGGGAGGGGGAGGGGGAGGGAATCCGTGAGACAAGTTGGAAAATACTGATGGCCAGGGTGAGATACGGGCGACGACCGTCGCCGTCGCGGCTACACGCGAGCTACGAGAGCCTTTTCGTGGAAGTCGCTCGTCCGTCATGAAAAATGATTTAGTCGAATCTCGCTGTGTTCCGGCGTGGAACCCTTTGAACACGGCGACGTGTTCATCCGCTGTCTGGCAACGCCCCCGGCCGCACATTTTCATTATTTTCATTTATTCACAGATTTTTCATTCATCTTTTTCGTAATGCATTTTTCGGTTGCATGAACATTCTGATTGCGTCTCAGTATTTTCAGAATAATTATCTTTGATGAGAAAACGTCGTGCGTCGAATGCGATATTTAATAAAAATTCTTTGCTTTATTTACTGCTCTACAGTGTCTAGTTTTTTTCTTATAATGCCAATTGACGACTTTCGCGGAACAATGAATGAAATAAAGTAAGCAATTAAAAAGATAGGGCATCTTCCTTCATTCTTCTTCGTTCAAACAATAATTTCTTCCATCTACATGAATGAAATGAATGTCACCCACTTTAAAGTCATCATTTACAAGGCCTGGCAGCATCGTACTTCTCGAATTTATTGAGAATTTAATACCGGATTGAATTTTGGTTAGCAGCACTTAATCACTGTTTTAGCCACCAAAGTTCCGCCGTTAATCTCCAGCCTTTCGACTGATACGATTCAGCGTTTTCTCGTCGCACGCGAACGTAATGAGAGAGAGACGTGCGAGATTGTATAGCGCGTCTGAGACTATCGCAAATAGAGAGAACGAGGCTTCGAGCATCGTGTATACTAGACGCGGAGAAGGTATCAAAGATACACAGCGAGAGGACAAGCGTTTGTCCTCGCACCGGAACTTTCTTCGTTCCGGCCGCTGATTGACGAGCCAAGTTTTCTCGTCCCTTGAATTTGGGTCGGGATACACCTCTTTCTTTCTTTCTTTCGTCGCGCCGTCTCTCGCTCTTGGTTTCCATTCCTACGGGTTCTCCCCCCCTCCCCCCTACTCCGCTCCGCTCCGCTCCCTTCCACGCTGCGGCATACGAGGCGAGCTCTGACATCGGGGCCCTTGGTAATTTCGTGGCAAGTTTTTCCTGCTCGACGTATCGTTCGGTACCTCATGAAAGTTTGATGACGAAAGCAGAAGTTAAGAAAGTACGTCGCGCTGTTTGGAGGTGTATCCAGTGCCCCACGTTTCCGCGGCAACCAAGTGACTCGACTCCGTAAGAAGTCCTCCGCGTCGGCGAATAACTTATTTGTGCAAGTAAGAAACGGCGATCTTTTTGTCACGGCATAAATCGTCGGTAGAACATTCACGCGGACGTGAAATAAGAATGTAGTTAAGAATGATTACTAGCGACGATATTTTACATAAAAATATATAGAATTAAAAAGTTTCCACGATATAAATCTCTCAAAAGTCTCGCGCCGCACGGTTCGGCGACGTGAATTAAATCGAAATTCAAAAGCCATCTTCAGCCAGAGACAACCGCCATATTTGGCACAGGGAGAAAGACAGGCGCTAGGGTGAGAAGGGAGAGTCGTTCTCCCCGTTCTCACCGGAAGGGCCACTCGGAGCAGCTGTTATCCCGCCGTCGATCGCACTTTGTTAAACCAAACCAGGGAGGGAATAAGCAAAGTTTTTCCCTGTCTCGTAACATTCCCGCCTTCTTTAACTGTCAATTTTTCGCGGATAACCCCAGTATTATTCGAGCATGCGGTCAAGTCTTATTAGTGCATCGTGATTTCATTTCCTGCACTGTGCGTGCGTTTAGTTTTTAACTATTGCAACCGTCAGCTCGTTAGGAGTTGAACTTTGTGTGCCCATAGCCTCTTTCGTTCTCATAGGGTGGTATTCTGTCAAGTAATATAATAGTAATAATTTCTGTTGGACATCCAATGTAGAGTAGTATACTGATTTGAAATCCATGCGATGAGTAAATAGAGAAACGAACTTGCAGTGTACGAGTGACGCAGGGAATCCTTTTTGAGCTAACGCGCTGCCCTCCGTATTTACAGAATGGCGCCAAGGAATTCTGGACTCTCATCATTTATGAATCAACACCCAGGTTGGCAGTACGTACCAGAGAGAGAGCTTCTGGAGTTGAATAAAATGCAATTAATCAATACTTGTAAATTGTAAAGTTAATGTATTTACATAGTGTCGAGAGTTATAGTAAGTATATTTTTCTTCTCAAACGTGCATTAATCATGTGAAAAGAAAATAATTAAAATGGAATGTGTCTGGCATATTATTTATAAATCAATAAATTATTACAAATCAATGATATATCATCAGAGACTACGATTTATTATTTTTATTATTTACGATAATGTCACATTTAATTTTTCACAAACGAAATGGTCACTTCTACAAAACGCCGAGTCTTCCATGACATTTTTTTTTTGCGTCTTCGTTAATAACGTCATGACTCGATAAAGAATGGATTGCGAATAACTGAAATATAATAATAAATGTGAAGTATCATGAGGGCCGTAGAAAGTGCCCGGGTAGCTTGCGATCCCTCATCGTACAAAGCCTTCGATAAGGCCGCTATTGGAATCTCGATAGAGCAGGTGGAACGAGGGATCCGGCAGGGGAGGTGGAGTTGAGCTGGAGATCGGATTTGAACCGTCTCGAGGGAGAAGGGCGAATAGGGACCCTCAGGATATGAGAGGAATGGAGAAGAAGGAAGATTTTGACGGTATTTGTGCCCGTGTGTGTGCGCTTGTACGCGCGTTTCTGCGTGGGTGTCTTGGTTCTCCGGGGATAAAATGTAGATGGATGAGCCATAGATTTATACCAATCCCCGTAATATCGTATCTACGCGGAGCAGAAGGGAGGGGAGGGAACGAGGATAGTACGAGGACGAAGGGTGAAGAGTAGTTAGAGGGGTCTGTCAACGCTGCGCCATGATGCATTGCGATCAGCTGCTGATAGCACACCAAAGATTTATTAAAGAGCTATTTACGGTCTGTTTCTGCCGCGAATGGTCAACAGGAAGGAAAAGAACTGCGCGTATATGTAGCTCATTTCGACGTAACTTCCGATCTGAATCCGTCACGCAAATCGTGGCTTTCGTGAGAGAATTTTCTTCGAGTCTCACCATGTTTAGATTAAACTGTTCATTAAATCGATAGTTATATTTATGTTATTATATTATTATATCGAATCGTAAAATATACCATTGCAAAACGTAATACTCGCAACATCGTAAACGATCCAGTATCCTTTCGCTTCACGTATTGCGGAAAGAGTTAGGGAGTCATTGAAAAAGAGAGGTTTTGTCAGAATACAGGATATACCGGCGAGGATTCGGTCGGAATTGTGATGAGGTGGTGGAGGGGTAGAGGACGGAGGAGGGAGAAAGTTAGGGTAGGGATGGAAGCAGATATATATCCACGGCAATGCGTTACGGGTTCAGCTAAATCCGCCATGATGAATGTGTTGGCGGGAATAAATCCGCAATGCACACCCCCACCACCTTCATCCTCCGCTGTACCACCTTCCCCTGCTACCCGCCACCTCTCACGACCCCCTCATACCCCCTTACGCCATCTTTCCCGCCCCTTAACGACTCGTTCTCATACACTCACGAATTGCATATCTCTCTCTCTCTCTCTTATGTGATTTTAACTTTAACTCTTCTTTGTCTACTTCCCTTTCCTTTCTTTGCTCCTCTGGATGCATCTTCACATTGCTGCAACTATAACTGAACTCATATTATTGTTACCTCTTATAACGGTTTCATGACGAAATTGTGCGAGAGGAGTTTTTTTTACAGCTTATCAGCTTTTTCTGTAAATTTGAATTCAGTCATTAATGTAACATGCGATAGTGAGATCAAATTAATTGCAACATAGGCAAGATAATTTATATATTTTCAAAGTTTCTTGCGCTGCCTTATATACCTATCTAAATTTTTATGATTTATCACAAACTAGTTTATAACTTATTAATGCCAGTTACTCGAATTGAAAAAAAATTATATTACATATGCAATTATTAGAATCATATAAAACATTTTCACTTTTCAATAAGTACTTTTTATGTGCATGTAACTATTCTATTATATAATTTAAAAGAGTGCTCTGATAATAATTTGTAACATGATTACTGCACAATAATTGTTCTGTAAATTTTTATCTTTATCTTGCGAAAGAATTTTCGTCAAAGATCTTGAGCCGAGTTACTACAATCAGTATGTGCGGCAATATATCGTATATTGTGGCGCCCATGATGAAGCTGTATAGCATGGTTGGATGTAGCGCATGCGTGACAACGCACGTGACCACGCACACATGAACAGAATGTGCCCGATCACGCTCTTCGCGCGCGAAAAAGAGAAAGAGAGAGAAAGAGAGAACATCGTCGTTTTATTTATATATGTCTGTACGGGGCAGGTAGACATTTATTAGGATTTATCGATCGTATTATTTCACGCCCCGGCATGCCTTTTTGTGTACCCGCTTTTAGTATAAGAAGCAATAAATGCGACATGATAGAAGAAATGTAAATCAGAGCAGCAATGTGTTGAACAAGCATAAGACGGTAGCTGAATATTGAAGATACCGCGATGGTGTGCAAAATATAAATCTCAAATAATAATTGAAATATTGCGGGATTATATATAAGGAAGAGATTGCTTTTTAAAAATCGAAGATAAGCGTTACCACTTCAAGGTTTAATGAACATCTTTCTTCGAGCATTTATATTATCGCATCTCGCTATCAACCGATTGATATATCGCATTTCTAATGCGGTGAGAATTTATTTTTACATCGGTATTATAGAGTACAATACACAGAGAAAAAGAAATATTATAATCTAATAGGAGCGCGCGTTTATCAATAAATTAGTAAATAATCTTACATCAATGGAGAGAATATTTTTCATGAAACGATTGAGCCGTATGCACGCGGCAAGTAGGCTTATTTAAAGCTAGTTCAGAGAAAGCAGCAGGAGATGGTCCAGAAAGGGAAGGAGGCGGTGAAGGAGAAGGAAGGGGGAAAGCAAGAGACGCAAGCTCAGACACACCGGTCGGGTTATTTATTGTAACGAGGACTTATGGCGACAGATTTAGGAATTAGGGTATCGCAGCAGGCCCGGCCCCTAGCAAGGGTTTCCATGGAGAAGCCGTGCGATACAAACACGTAGGTGTATTCCACGGCATACAAATACGACGTCCTAGGGCATCCTACCCGTGAGCACGTATGGACCCACGTGATAGCGCAATAATCCACGAGGATTATCCTCCGTGTTCCGAGGCGGGCAGGCGGCGAGTGAGGGACTATTTGGCCAGCGCCGAAACTGGCCGCCGAATATTCGTAACGCCGGCGGCCGGAAAATCTGGCCGGAAACATTCACGGTTCTGCTCTGTCCGCGCAAATATCCTTTTCCTAACTCGTATGGAGCGGCCGCTATTTTCCATCAAAATATATGAATACCAGCCGGGAGAAAAACCGAAAACTCGACGGCCAACGCCAGCGGTCCTTGTTAATCCCATTGGGATTTAACCTTCAGAGAAAGTTTAATACAAAGTTTTAAATCAGATAACTGTGAAATATATAGCCTGCGAGAATCGTAAATCAACACCTGTCTCGTCGGCAAGTTAAACCGATACAATTTTGTAACCACGAGCGTCGAAAGCGGAGACTGCATGTGGGAGTGCGCTTTCATTATCCTTATTGTGATACAACAACCGCGAAAGTAGCCCTTGACTTATCGCCGTCTAATTTCAGGAATTATCATTTTCGATACGTTTGTTCATTGGCCGAAAATCGAATAATTGCTTTGTAGTGGCGCGAAATAATCGTGCGAGTGAAGGCGAATCGAGGCGATCCATACCAAAATTAAACTACGACATTGCATCGGACGTATCGTGACTCATCCAGCGTAGAAATTGCGATGTGGTGATGGCGGTGATATAGGCCAGGGAGAGAGGGGGGGGGAGAGAGACAAGAGAGAAGGAGAAGAAGACGAAAACCGCAAGCGGAACGGAACCGCGAGTCTTAGGCGAGAGCTGCATGCACGATGAGTAGAGAGGATAAATAACTGACTGCAATAAGCCCGCGTGAAATTATGAATCCCTGTCAGCCCTGGTCTCCCGTCTCCTACGTCGTGTATCACGGGACCAACCCTCTCTCGCTTATTATTTTTTCGGGGAAAGATGGCGCGTGGGCGACGGTTTAAACAGGGACGGGGGAAGATTACGGGTGCGCGTCACGTGCACGAAGTGCCATCAAATAATGAGTTCCGGGGCGCGGAATGCGGTCGATTTTAAATCGCGCGCAAAAAGTTTAGCGAAAATAAAGATAATCGTTCCGGTACGCGTATGCATAATAGGCACACGTGTTAATGTCGCCGCTCTGACGCGAGATAATTGGAAGCGTGCCGTGCTCTCTCAATATTTCAATTCAATTACCAAGTCAATTATTATACCTGCACGCTCTCGTGGATATTTGATATCCGCGACCGAATGCACGTACGCGCGGAATCACAAAGAGCGCGGAAATGCGCCGATACCGCGGGCTTTGCACACGTACGAGGCGTGCCGGGTCATGCGACGTGGTTGCTAGAGTATAAAGCTGATTTATACAAGTCTCGCAGGATCAACAACCCGGGAACTGTTTAGCCGATGCATCTCATATTTATTTATTGGTGGCTGAAGTGGTCGTAGTCGCGGGGATTCTGGCGAGTGCACCCGGGTGAGGGCAACGCCTACCGACGCCGGCAGTCGGTGTACATTTCCTCTTGCTTCTTTTTCAAGGCTCCGCGATTCCGAGCGGCAGCCTGAATCGAGATAGGAACCGCGAAACCGTTGGCGGGAACGGCTGCGAGACGAGAGACGGCAGAGGTAAAAGGGAGAATAGGAGTAAGGGCGGAAGTGACGCCGGCGCCTCGACGGAGCCGGAGCAGGGCGCCGCCGGTGCGCTCCGATGCCTTCTATCGCGCTTTCCTCTTTCTGGCAGCACTATGTCTCCGTTACGTCATCTCTTCGATTCGCTTCTCTCTCTCTCTCTCTCTCCCTCAATCCCCCGTTGACTCTCCCAGTAGCGACTATTCCCAAATTCGAAGAGAACGGATGTATTAAATGTGAAAACGATGGGATATTCGATCATCGTGAAATACGAAATTTCACTCGTGTAATAAATTTTTTTCCGCAACTTATCTCGATCGGGGAAACTGAAGATGTAATTCTGAAGCTGATTCGAGCGTCGAGAATAATTTTATTTTCGAAAAAAAAAGAGCGTTTTGAAAAAAGTGACACGGGAGAAAAGACGAAAAAGTGACAGCCACCTGCCAGAACGTTTGCTCCGCGACGAATAATAAATTGTCACCGGCGCCACGATACATGGCAATCAAGCTATAGCACACTAAAGTGTTCGTGATCGTGATTTCCTGGCGCGATACGTGTTTACGAACGCGTGCTGGCATCAAGGCGCCTTCTTATTATGTGCGACCAGCCATCGCCTGCGATTTCAATTACCGCGTGTCACACCAGCGGAAGGTGTCGATGAGATAACGTAACTTGCCGCAAACCGATATATATTAGAACGATGGAAAGACACGTTACATTTATCTCGCGTAGATTACATTTTACGTGAGTCTTTGAGTGAAGCGATAAGCAAATCGAATCCTACTTCGTTGCGCGACTATTAAGGGGTCCCTTCGCAATTCGCTTACCAAGTTGGAATGTCATTCCTGCACGTGACACGTCTACCCGCGCATCGGCGCGTATGTCAGTCACGAACTCTTCACGCACAGCGCGCAGTTAGAAGTCGCTTCGCGCAAAGATGCCCGCTGTATCGATATGCGAGTCGTTCGTGTACGTACACGAAGCCCGCGGCACGCATCTCCTTTGCTTCGCTGCCTGCCCTCACCTTCCACTTGGCCGTGTCGTTTGTACCGTTTGACACATGGAAGATTAACTACAGGCACGTAGTCTCATCTGTCTATCTCACAGCATGTAATCACGTGTACGCGACTAAGTGCATCGCAAGAGCAATCAGCGCCGGCCGCCGACTCAGCTTTGATTAATTGAATCAGCCCCTAAGAGACGCGGGCATACTTGTTAGCACGCACACGCGTCCTTTATCTATGCACGATGACGGAAACAAAAGGCATCAACGGTAGCGGTAGCGCTCTATATCTCTCTCTCTCTCTCTCTCTCTCTCTCTCTCTCTCTCTCTCTCTTTCCAATCCCCTTATCCACTTATCGATATCTCGTTATTTAATTATTATAGCTTCCGAATCGCTAATCGAATTGATTTAATATTCGGTAACAAATGGATAGAGATATAATTCACGTAATTTGTTCGAGTCAATGTAACCGGATTATACTTTTATTAATACAATGACACATGATAAATAATGCTTAAAACGCCGGCAAATATAACTCATTAAGCTTGAGCATGAGCGGGCGCTAATTAATAATCAGTAATTAAATTCACTATTTTATGAGCGCGGTTTGACGCTCGTATATTTTGGAAAATTAAAGTATGTAACGAGTAGCATGAAATCTGTGGAAATGGGATATATATTGTAAATGCGATAATCGATCATCAGGATTCCTAAGCCAGTTCGTTAGAAACGAAGCGTAAACAATGCCAAAAACACGCCGTAGAAACGCGGTAATATTAACGCTGTAATGTAACGAACGTTTGTTAGTCCAATCGTTTGTTTGTCCCCCCCCAATCACATTACACGGGTTGGCCCGGTTCGCCCGGTAATTAACAGGTAATTATTTATAATGGAACAATGGAATTTAAATTAATAGTTTAGTTTCATTAATAACTGCGCGTAATTTCAGCCCCGTGTGTGTCAGTGCTAAATAAAATATATGAACCGGTGAGCCCGACGCCGCATTACGGTCTGGTAATGTGCGTGCTGCATCACAAAACAGCGCCTCCGCCGCCTCCGACCACCTCCGCAGCCATCTCCGCGCCGCGAGCCCGCGTCGCGGCGAGCCCTACCGGCGTCCACCCCCTCGACGCACACGCCCCGCTAGAATATAACCACTCTACGTCACGTCTGTTATAAACGCGTAAACACGTGCTGGTGCCCCTGGAACCCTTTGTCCACTATCAAGTAAATAATGGCGCATTAAGCTTTTTCATTCGTATTCGGGCATACATGTGTCGGGGACGCGATGCACGCGTGCCGAGGATGCATATGCATATGTGCACGCGCGCGCGCGCGCTCGCGCCATATCGCGTTCGTATTCGTGCGAGAGATCGTCGTGTTCGCGCGAGCATCGTGTGAATTGCGCGACGCACGCCAGCAGGTTGTTGAAGCCCGCCCCGTGGCAACCCGTGGAAAGAAAAAAATCTGATAGATTATCGTATAGAAAAACTAATGGGGCTGTCACGCAACGGTTTCTCCTTTCTTCCTGAATGTGTTTTAATGAAAAATCACAATACAAATCACAGCAGCGAGATATATGGATAAGTGTTTCACACTTTTTCTCTTAATACAGCTACTGAAAATTAGATCGAGGAGATATTTATTTGTTTTGAAATCAAAGTAGAAATAATATCTGAGCTGTATAATAATGTTTTAATAACTACGTTATCGATTTGTTATTATAAAGATAAACCACATTTATATTGTGAAATGCGATTAGAGATACGTTCGATGTACCATCTATCGATACTCCTGTGCCGATATAATTTGAATTTAGTTAACTTGCACCGTGTCTGGTTAAGAATATAGATCGCTTGCGCGTGGCTGAATCTTATATAAGGTACTAATGCATTATCCTGACTATGCCGAAAGAGGCTCGCCCGGGTACGGTGCATGCAAGCTCGCGGACCGGAATGGAGTCGTAGGATAGCAATTTCGACCGAGCAGTAATAAAGCACGTCTGCGCGCCGAAATCCTGATGAATGGGCGCGCTTAGGCTTGAAATGGAGAAGCGACGAGCCCTCGCACTTACTCATTCTGCTGTACTCTTCTCTCTTGTACCTCTCGTTCCTACCTCCGTCTCTCTTTCGCTTCTGTTCGCTTACATATATGTATATTCCACTTATATTTGAACCCATTCTCTTTTTTTCTTTGCATTTTTCTATAACCGAGCGTCGCGCATTTCACAAACTGCGCTTAGTTTTAATTTACGTATTCATTTATTATTGCGCGCACATCGCGAAATTCTTATATTTGTACGAAACTGAATACGATTTTATGAATTAGATTATTGTCTTGTTTGTTAGTTCAGTTGCAAATATTTTTCCAGTCACTATTTTATAATTACGACACAAGAAATTCATAAAAAGACTTCTGGTTTTGCTATTACATAATCTGCCGCCATGTTACCGGCAGATAAAGCCCTAAAAACAATTGAGATTTATATACATACAGATACGCAGTGAAGTAGAAAGATTGTCAAGGGAGGTGAACGGTATTGGAAGCTGTGAAGTCAATAAATCTGTTCATCCCGAATTGAGAATGTAAAATATATGCAGTTCGTGTCTGTGAGGACGCGCGCAGAAATTTATCAGTACCATGCTCTCGATGGACAGGTACTGGTTCTAATTTATTCGTCCGTTTCGCGGTCTTGAGCCCGAGAGCACTCGCGCTTAATCCTGACTATTTCACTGAGACAGTATATTGATAAATTATGTTGTTTAATTAATTATACATATACATATGTCGAACTGTTATATTATTCGATTTTTTCCATATTGAACAATATTTCACATTATATTACACATTATGATATCAGTGTAATTATCGATTAATATCGATGCATATAAGCTTTACAAATATACGGATAGATTAGAAGATTGATGAAGATTTTGCAATGTATTCTGCATAACGACTGCACATGATAACGATTTAATACTTAATAAGATTATTTAAAATTAAAATAAGATATTTTAAAGTCATGTACAGATTTTTATAATATAAGAAATATTGTTTGGCAGCAACTATTAACGAAAAGAACTCGATGTGTAATAAACATTTGAAAATAATATCATTAATTGTATTCGAGATTTTCACATATAAGATCCATTAGGATACACTCTGCAGCAAGTTCACCTGGAGGTTACAGGCGGCAGCTAGTACCTATAGCGGCAACTTCTGGGCCTCTAAATCAGCCTCTGTGTCGTGATTCATGGAGGGCAACCTCTTGCCCCTTTCTCCGCTCCTCTTGAGCACCCCTGCCCCTTTACCCCCTTCTGTGTTTCCTCCTTACTCCACCCGCTTTCCTCGCCCTCTTACGACTCCTTCGGCAGTGACCTCTTGGACGACCCTTTTACCACCATGTTCTACCTTCCACAGCTTCCACCAATCGTCCACGATCTTTAGCTTGTATGTCCGTACAATTTTTTATCTATATCTTTTATTTTTTTGTTTGTTTTTTAATTTTTATCAAGTTGTAATATAAAAAATTAAATCGCACTCGACACGTTTGTAAAATAAAATGATAAATTGAATATTAAATATTACATTAGTTATCTATATTAGAGAATTAGTTTGCTGTGTAATTTCAAGCTTCAGAGAAACCACCCATGGATTTTTTATTAATATTATATTCGCAATAATGTTAATAATAATCTACAACTTGTTTTAAATCAGACATGACGTTATAGAATTGGTGCGTGATAACGCAGACACGAGATATTAGAAGTACAGCAGGTTGTGCACCTTCATAAAATATGCCATTCCATGAAATCCCACGAGATATCTGTAGAAGAAGGCTATTTTCGAGCTCATTGAATAGACAGCCATGATTCTATGACCACAGAGCGTGCCAACTCCATTGTAGCGCTCTTCACCATTTTAGTCCCTTATTCTCTTTCCTACTGAACCGTACTCATATATCTTAGCATAGCAGTTTGGCTTTAAGGCCTGTACAATCTAATGACAACGATATCCATAGCAATTTCTTCACACAGTGTCAAAAAATAAATTTTTACTTTTATAATCTTATTCTCACGTTCCTTTTAGAGTTTTAGTGTCTTTTATTTAAAAGTTTGATATTTCTTCGGTATTTTTTTACAGCTTAAAAATATAACATTAAATTTCTCAATTGTTTTGATGCAAATATCATTTCTTCTTCTGTGCTGACTATAAAATTATTAATATATCATGCATCTTATTTATTTCTTTTATAATTATATTTATTACGATACGTATAAGTAAAAAAAGTCTTATAAAATTTTTCTCTTTATAATATCACATAAGATTTTTTTACCTGAAATATTACCGTATTGTCAGTATATTTTTCCGTAAGATATAATGTTATACACATTGAAAATGCTTTATGATGAATGTGATGTAAATACAGAGTACTTTTTAATTAAAGGATCTACTTCATTTAAGGAGCAGACTCAATTATTATTGATACTCAATTATTATTAGAGGCGCAGAAGCGTAAAACAGATTCAATCCAATGATTCGCGCTTGTATCGCGTCGTTGTGTGCATGAACGGATATGTAAGCGAATATACGTTGAGTGTGCGTTCACGCGCCCTTGTACATATATATGGCTGGAAATACGTAAGGAAGCAGAGCATGAGCAATGGCTGGCAGCGCTCCGTAATAATGTTGTCTTCGTCGGCTCGTTTTATTTGCCCACGGCACAAGAATGTAGCCTACAGTCCGCCTCAAAATTCATACCTGTGTTGCGCAACGCGATTGGTTCGTCGGAATATTTCATGCTCATCCGATTTCTTCGAGAACTCCAAGGACGCGTATTCAAATACTTGAATTTTACAAGTCATTTTAAAACAACGCTACAGGTATCTAAAATCTACGAAGATCGTAAAAAAATTAAGCGTCACTGAATGACAAATGGATGCAAAGTGTTGAAAAAAAAAATTTAGCTGACATAACACAAGTTGTCACCAAAAATAAAATTTAAAATATCTTCTTGGTACAGCTATATTGACAAAACGGACGTCAACGGTTCGTAAAAGGATTGACTTAATCGATGCGCGCTATTGTGTATATAATTATCATTATGGCATATATCTGCGTTGTTAAATCAACATTTTATAATACAAAGTAAACAATAGAAATATATCTGGCAATCAAAAGGCCCTAGCGCTGTAGCTTATACGAAGGATAACAACAGGAATTGGCCCTTGCAAAAACATTAAGCAGAGTATCAGACGGGAGGAGAGGAAATGGTAGGCACGAAAAGTGGGATGGGGTGGACTGATATCGTCGCGGTATTCCAGAACGGGCAAAGAAGAAGGCAAGGAAACGAGCGCCGGCAGGCAGATAAAGTGGAAAAATCGTCACCATTCCTTTCGTCTCCTTTCGAGTCCTTTGGAGTAGATGTAGGTGGGACTGGGCGGGGAGTAGCACCGAAAAAGTATAAATTTCTTTAATGGTGCTAATAATTTCATATCGCATAATTTACTTACTGCGAAACGTAACGCCAGTAGCTACCAGAGGCATTAACGAGGAGCCTAATATTTATGTTGGTACTCCGGTCCTCCACCACCCAGATAACACCCTTGCTTTCGACCCCCTCCCCC
>VBVQ01004832.1:0-13538 GCA_011636635.1 Tetramorium simillimum | reverse complement strand
TATATATATATATATATATATATATATATATATATATACAGTATGGGTTCATTTGTAACAAATTCAGAAAATGAACATTTCATTTGGTGAAATTTTTTTTATAAAGTTTGCATTGCCACGCTATATAATTCCATCTTTCTTGCGTTATTTTTTAATGAAAATAAGTTCGGGAATTGAAAATTCATTTTGTACACCTTTTATAAAGTTCACATTGCCGCGCTTTATAATAACGCCTTTTTCGCGTTAATACTACTGCAAAATTCGCGTGCGGAAGTTAATTAATTTTTTTTTTTGCGAGAACAATACGGGTGAGACGAGCATTTTGCTTGTTCAGTCTGGGATTAGTTTTGCAAACGTGATCGCGGAACTCTTTTCCCGTCCTCACGTTTACCTGTTCCAATTTCATTACAACGGCAGTAACCATCTCCACCCTGCCGACTCTGCGGCCGTAACTATGTAAATTTGCTTCTTTACTTTTTAAACAGCACCTCCATTCTCAACAACATTTTATAATGCGGCCTTAAAAGCTGGAAATGAAATGGAACTGGAACGACTCGGCATGGCGACATTAACAATTCCGCTCACAATGTGTGTGTATATATGTGTGTGTTCATAAAAAGTATATTGGCACTTTTTGAACGCATTCCAAAAATTGTGCACGTGTATTCACCCGCGAAATTAAATAACACGGGAAGAGAATTCAGCTTTTGCTTTGTTGTAGTTATTACGCCAAGATTTTCACTTATAAATAGTTATGTAAAATCATGTATTATTAATTTTTAATTAGAAGGACAAATTAGTAAATAATAAAAAATGGATAATTTCATAATTAATTTTCCTCAAATTAATTATGAAATTATCCACTTTTTTATTATCGTATATACTTGTATTGTGACAATGCCTTTCGCCCGCGTGGTTTTGCGTTGTCCTGTCATACCTTGCACTTGAGTTACTTTCTATCTCGCAAAGTTACGCCTCGAAAGTGGCGCACGTAGCCAGCTGCCTAGAATCGACTGTCACACTGTCACACGTATCAGTCTGGCCGCGATTGTTGCAATTTCGCGAAGATTTACACTGCCAGGGATCTAAAATTCGCGCCGCTCAATGGCCACGGAAATTCTACTAGCTAGCGCGTATACCTCTCACGCTGCTCATGTATAATTAGAATCTTTAACGCATTAACAAGTTTATTCGCTCGCTCGCGTGTTTGCCGTACTCGCCTCTGCCGTCGTGATTTCGGTAAACTTGGCGCGGCCGAATTTGCACAAGTGTTCTCTTCAATGATCGCATTATGCGGATGACGTGCGGAGGTAAATTTGGTACCAAGGTGTGAATGGAGGTAGTGTCAACCGTTGGACGAAGCAATCAGCGATATCGGAATAAGATGCTATTTTTCCGGAAAATGTGATGTCACGAGGATGCGCGGATGATATTTCGGTGTCGATAGAAATAAGGTCAAACGAAGACTATGTCGAATGATGGAAAGTAATTACTGCGCGATAGCGCAATAACGAAAGCGACGTGGTGGAATCTGCTCGCAGACTTTGCATTCGAGCGATTTTCCGGCGTCCGTGATTATAATTGGCCTCCTAGATACTCCGGCCAATTATAGAAACGCCCGCCACGCTTTCGCGCGATATTTATGCCCCGAGTCCATCGCACTCCTTGGATCTTCAAGTGCAAACACTTACGGTTTTAGCCGACAAACTGACCGGCTCTAATAATAATTTTCCGATGTGTTCCCTCGGCTGGGAGTAAATACTGCGGATTGCTCTTCGCGCGGCGCGACGCGACGCGACACAAAGCGGTGCAAGGTCTGCTCAAACGCCACACAAATATCCATTCGTATCTTCTACACGACGATCCACAATCTACTTTTCGTAATTTCCATAAATTTTCGCAAATTTTCCTTGCACCTTTTCATTAAAAAAGATCATCTGTGAAAAAATTCACGATGTCTAATTTCAATTAATTTAAAGTTACGTTCACCAGACAGATGAAGCTAACAGACGTTTGGAATAATTATCGAATATTCTCCATTTTTTAAATTCACTTTTTCGAAATTTCGTACAACGACATTTTATTCTGCGTTCTTTATTTATTTTTCGCGAGGGATCATCCTCTTATCGGTCATATCACAAATTCTGGTCTTACGTAAATTTACGCGCATAGTAAATCCGTATTGATCTTACAAAAAAAAAACCAAAGTGCTTATTTCTCCCAACTGAGTATAAATTGCTTCGATTTGTCTTGATTAATGATTTTGTCGCGTAAAAACTATTTGAGGATTTAGTATATTAATTTTCATTACTTGGTCGGCACGAGAGAACGAAGTCTTATGACGTGTACGTGGTTCTTCACGAGAGCCATCAATTTCTCACAGTCTTCTCTTTGGGGCTCGAAGTAGCTCGCTTGCAAAGTTTCCAGATACTCGGCTAAGTGGCGTTCGCAGTATAATCGCCGCCATGAGCCACCATGCTCGCCCGGATCGTTGTATTCCCACCTGCGACAATGGAAATTAAATCGCACTTGCGTACGCGGTACAAATGCTTTTAATATCAATTGATCATTCCTTTGAAAAGCATTTAATTTAACCCGCAGTTAATTACAATCTGTTTGCAGGAAATTCATGTTTTAACGGATAAATACACTGAAAAAAAATTCCAGGTCAACTTACAAGATGTATTTAGTAATGCAATTTTTGAAATATTTAGTCAGTATTACTATAAATGTCATAATAGTGACAAAACATTTCATAACAATTATGAACATTTCATTTTTATAACATTATTATTATTATTTTATCATAATGACCTATATATTTAGTTGAAACTATTTCACCAAGGCTATTGGTAACTTTTATCAAGACTGGATTATTATAACCAATCTTTTTCTTCAGTATACGTTCTTTATGAACAAAAATATTTTCACAAGGTAAATTGCAAGTTAAGACGAAATTGATGGAAGATTCAAGTCTAATTCAACTATCAAAGTCAACCAATTAAGGAGATTAGAACGAGATCGGAATGAAATTACAGTCGATTAACATCGAGCCAAGTCGGCCGTTATTTGGCCAGATTAATCCGTAATTTCGAACAGTAAAGTTCACGATAGGGCCTCGATAATACGTGCTATTACATAATAAAATTTCACGTAATCGAGAATCAATAGGAGGCCTCCGATTTTACCTGTCCTTGGCCGCGCGTCCCCAATAAAACTCATCCTCGATTCTCGGTATCGTCAGCTCGAAGGGTAGATCAGTCGGCAGTGTTTCGAGCAACACGTCCCTGTCGGCGCACGTCGGCAGAGCCTCCAGAATAGGATTATCCCTCCAGGTCGAGACGATGGTACGGAGCGCGAGAATCTTTAAATCGGGGATTACGCCGTCGTCCCACGAGGCGTCCTCCGCTCGCAGCGTCCGTCCCCGCTCCTGCGGCAACTGCGAGATCTCCGGCGAGCACCTGCGAGCCAATTTGCCAGGATAAAACGCACTATCGCACTGAATGAGCGAGGCCAAATATTATTTATGTATCCGGTGTACACTTCGGGGGATTGTATTACTACGATTTCTCGCGAGTGTACCTCTCTCTCTCTCGCGTTGCCGAAATTGAATTGCTCTAAAAGGAGATGTCTTATTACTTTTACTTTATTCAAGAGGAATATACTCGATTTGCGCGTATCTACGCGGAAATCAGAATATATGAGGCGAGATAAGAGCGGGTACATGCATCGCGAGAGAGAACTCCATTTATTCTACTCTTCTTATTTTATTTTACCTGTAAGCGGCCACGACGTTCCGCGATACCGCGTGCGGGATCCTCATTGTTCACGTCCGTTCCGTTTCTGCACAAGAATGGAAAACACGAGAGTTACCTTACCGAGAGCGCTCGCGAAATCGCTCCTCGTGGATGATTCACGATGCGCTTGCTGTTTCGATTTGCCATTTCTTACCCGGGTGGGAATACGAAAATGTTTGCGGATCAATAAAACTGTTATCTGTGCAATTGCTTTTATCAGCCGTCTCGCGCCTGTGCGATCTACTCCGCACTTCGGCATTAAAGCGAGCAACGTTATACTGTGTGCCTTATTGATGGAGGACCGAGTCACCGGTGCCTCGCCAGTACATATTTTTCCAGCCACAGAATAACATTGCTCGTCGCGAACAAACGCCTGTACAATGTACATGTATATATTGTATGTACATGTAAGATATATAATGTATGGAGTGTCGCTTAATCTCGCCCTGATAAAACTCTGCGCGGAAACCGAGCACGATCATTTTTCACACGGCCTTTCTTCCCGTTCCTTTTTTTTTTTTCCAGGAGTGTCCCGAGGGAGTGGTGCACGAGGACTCGTTCAAGGACATTTACGCGAAATTCTTCCCGCACGGCAGTGAGTTCCAATTAAATAACAGCCCACGTTTTTGCGTAATTAGTTAATGGCCACCCCTCATGCGAATTGCAGACTCCAGTCTCTACGCCCACTACGTGTTCAAGGCCTTCGACGTTAATTGCAACGGGGCCATCAGCTTCAGGGTAATTAAACTCTCTCTCTCTCTCTCTCTTTCTCTCTCCCTCTCTCTTTCGCTCTCTTACATGTAATGTGTAGTCTTTTCATTAATTTTAAATTGACCGATATGTCCGTCGGCGTGTATCTTCGCTCTCGAATGACGGCGCGCGACATGTGTCCTCGTCTTGCACCCTTTGTGTGCAAGGAAATTTTCCTCGGCGCGTGTTAAGCTCCTAAATGTCATTGCACGTACGTTTATCAACGAAATGAAGCAATTACTCGGAAATTCTTAAATAAATTTTATTTATTCATTCGCAACACTCAGTTGATTGTCGAGTATACGAGGTGTACTCTGTAGAGACTAAAAGCACATATTTTATTCAAAAGAGCAAATAATAGCTTTAGTATTAACGATTAGCTACACAATAGCTACACAACAGTAATAATAAATTATCGAGTCGAAATGATAAAGCGAGCGTGTGCCATTCGATTATAACGCGTAACAACTTGTACGTCAAAATTTAAATTTAGTGCATTATTATCGTCGGCCGTTCGGGATTTAATCTAATTTTGCTCATGTCTAATTCAAGCCCGTGCTTAATTCGCGCTGCGTATTTTATGCCGCGACTCCCGCGGTTTCGGTCCTCGATCCGGCCGTCATTGACGCGCGGCTGAAATGCGGGCGCGATGAATCTCGGTGGGAAATTTCGGCGTTTCGGGCGAGCGGAACGCCAAATGCCGATGCATTTATGTGCGGGCGGGCGATGCGCATCCGGCGTATCGCGATAATGACGCGGCACGCGAACGGCCCGGCGGCGGCTGATCGACAAGCCGCCGGGAGCCACTGCCAATTGAGCGGATCCGTCTATCGGGCGAATAATTAATCGTTTTTACGATAAACGCGGACGACGCGCTCGGGATACCGGGGACAAATGCGGAGCCTGCGAGGCTCTCCGGAGCGACTCATCATCCGTCATTCCGCGCCGTATGTTGCGCGGTCATACGAGAATTTATTGCAACGCCGCGAAGGCAGTTTGATGCGGAGCATTGGCACGCGAGATTAAAGCTTTCAGTGGTCCAGCGTGGGACATAAACTCGGTTATGGCCGCGGATATCATTTAATTTCCCTTGCTGATGCTTTTGTGTTACACGTGCACTGAAAAAGAATTCTAGTTGAAAATCGGACGAATCGGAAAAATCTTGTAGGATTGATCAAATATTCTAGTTGATATAATAGAACTCAATACTTTATAACTTATAATAACCAGAATATTTGATCTTACAAAGTTTTCCTGATTCGTCCGTTTTTAATCAGAATTTTTTTTAGTGTATATATGATAGATTGCTTTGATTTATATAATTTCTATAATATTTATATTATAAAAATTAATTCACAAAGTAATTATCTTGCTGTCAAAAGTGCAAAAATTTTATGATTTTATTTATTTTTACTTAAAAGATATTGCAAGACGGTCAATTTCACTAATTCAGTCTAAATTTAAGTTTACAAGCTATATATTGTCTTATTCTCAAAAGTGCAATTACATTATTGCAAGGATAATTTAAGTATGCAGTATTTTTATACATTAAATTAGCCGACATTATTACAATCTTTTTATAATCTTTTACTTTATGAAAAATGTCGACGAGCACTCGTTTTAAAGAAACAATTAACTTTCCAGTTTTTTTGTTTCTTTCGCCCTTTTTACGTCGTCCATTCTCATTATCATCTCTCGAGTCGTGAAATTTCGTTTCAATTTTCGTGGAGTTGACCAAGTGGACGATCTCGACGCTCGGACGAGATTTGGTATCGGAACAGCGGAGACGGAGGCGCGCACTATCGTCGGAGACTTTAGACAATCCCGGGGATTGCAGGACCTCCTCGTGACGCTGTCGACCCTGCTGCGCGGCAGTATTTATGAGAAATTGAGATGGACCTTCAAGCTGTACGACATAAACGGCGACGGCTGCATCACCAGGGGCGAGTTGGGCGAAGTCGTCACGGCGGTCCACGAGCTCATGGGCAAGCGGCATCAAGCCGAGGAGGAGAGGAAGGCGAGGGAGCAGCTCGACAGGGTCTTCAAGAAACTCGATCTCAACCAGGACGGTGTTATCACGATCGAGGAGTTTATCGAGAGTTGCTTGAAGGTACGTCTGGCCGTGAAACAATCGCTAGACTAGATGGAAAGTATACAGGGCGGCCCCAGCGTCGCGGCCCTTTTGTCATTGTAGACCCCTTCGAGACACGTGACTTTTCTTCGCGCCGCTTTTGCCGTCGGCGTGTAACACTCTCGTATTGACAGACACACACATCGACTTATTTTAATAATAACTTCAATCTGCCCAACTTGAATACCCAATTTGAATAGATGAAGGCATAGTGAACTCGCGGACACTCTGTATGCACTCCCTTCGCAAATGAATGCCAAGTTCCTCGAGACGAGTACGTATATACGAAATGTCCCAGATCTGCCGGCTGTTCTTTCAGCTATAGTTACAACTCGCACTTCAGCCAGACTTGGAACGAGTCCCTCTTTTTGAATTAAGTTCATAATTTTCCATGTTACACATCTCTATGATTAACTGCCGGATTATACATTTCTGGTAAAGTAATGTCCCCTTACCGAGGAGTACGATTTTATGATCCACTTGTAGTCTCGGGAATTAATTTGGCAGAGTCCTTCGACATTAAAGACTGCACTGCAAAACTCGTAGTGTCAAAGTATACTCAATTTGAGTTATTTTTAACTGTTCCATAAGTCGCCACTGCTCCTACTCAATATTTCATTGATTTTTACTAAAAGGAAGGTAAAATTTTTACTAACATGGAAATTAAATTAGATAAATTAACAACATATTGATTAAGGCTTACACAGTATGTCGCAAATTTATCTCATTGTTTTAGTCAAATTAACTGAATATTGAGTAGGAGCAGTGGCAACTGGCCCATAGGAGTTTACAGTGTGTAGAGCATACCTTTGTAATCGAGTACTCCGCTCATAAATATTTTGCCAAAAAGATTTCGTGAAACATTCGCGATTCTGGCGATGAAAAATTACACGGAAACGTACGAATATCGCTCGAACAATAGACGCACGTGAGCTCGCACGTGAGGCACGAATGCAAGAAAGCAAAATAAGGACACCGGAGAGATTAATCGATGTTTACGGAGCTTGCGCGAGCTTGTTTGTAGTTTGTTCAACGCTCTCGTCGATAGCGGAATAATACTCCCGGGCAAATCCTCGCCCCCTGAATTTTCCGGATAAAAAGAAAGCGGAAAGAGGGAGCGGACACAAGGACGGGGGGTCCTGAGTTGACACGTGAACTTGACTCGCAGGACGACGTGATCACACGGTCGCTGGCGATGTTCGACTGCGCGCTTTGATCTCCGGCTAAGGACGAGCCTCCAGCAGCGGTCGCCGCGACGCCGCCGACGCCGCTCTCGACGACAACGTTCTCGCAATCCCTGTCCCCGTCGCCGCCGCCGCCGTCCTATTCCCTGCTGCCGCCTATCCCGCCGCCTCTGCCCTCGCAACCGCCACCCGGGTACACCGTCCAGGATCAGGAGCTCTACCTACTCTTGGCCGCCCACTGGTGGAACCAACCGGAGGCGCCGCTCTTTTGTTGAAGGTAAATTCGCCTAGATTTCCCGATACTCCCCCCGAACAGCGCGCTGGAGCGCTCTCTCCCTCTCTCTCTCGTTCTCCTCGAGCGAGATAGGCACTTCTCGAATGTAGTTGTTATGAAAATCGCGAGACCTTGGGGAATACGCCGTGGAGCGTGTCAATTCGGTGATCTCTTGAGAAATTCAAAGACGATTTCTTCCCGGCGTAAATTTGTCGGGAGAACGAAATCTTTGTTGGATCTTTTTCTATGTTATTTTGGCCGGCTCGGGCATTAAATGTTAAAGCTTAAGTGACTCGAGAAGCGAGTTTTTCGCCGTCCATTTTCGTTCCCGCCCGAAACTTTAGTCTCTTTCTTTTAATATTCTCTTATTTTTCTTTCAAACTCTCTTCCTTCTTCCCTCGAAATCTCTTCTGGTTTTAAGGCCTTGATCTTCCTCTTTTAGGGCAACGCGATAACACGGCTCCTAGCGACGTAGAATAGCAATCGAGGTCTAAATCTGTGGAATCGAAAAGCGGATTCCCCGGCACCTTGTTACCCCTTTGTTCTGCGAAAACGTCGCGCAAGGGCAGCACGAGGACGCAAGGTGCAAGGTGTTGTCCTTATTCTCGCCGACTAACGGAGCTTAGCGATGGCTCAGCCGTTTCGAAAACAACACGCGGAACACGCGGAGACCGTCGCTGCTTTCAGCTCGCGGACGATCCCACGACGATAATTGCCGGATATTCCGGCAATCTGTGACAATCGGCGACGATCTCCGGCGAGAGTCGAGCGGGAGTCGCAGGAACGTTCGATCTAAGGTCGAACTGTATATTAATACTCGAAATAAGTATCTGGAGCGTCTCCTACATTGCGATCTCTCGCGCTTAGATGCGAAGAACGGCGTCTTCGGGGAAGAGGACGTCCTCGAAAATGAAGAGATCTCGATCGAGGGCTCGAACAAAGACACGAGCGACTTGCTCTCTCTGCGACTCGCCGCGACAAGATCCCGCGATCGAAGAACCTGGTATCGCGAATTCGTGCCAAACTTGTGGGAATTTCAGACGACGACGACGACGACGACGACGACGACGACGACGACGACGACAATGAAGGAACGGGGGAAACGGCGGAGAAGGTGCTATGCGTGGCTGTGAGTCGGAAATTAACGGCACGAGAAGGAGGATCCTAAATTGTTTTGAGAAAAAAAAAGAAAGAAAAAGAAAATTATTTATAGGTCGCCCGGGAGACGCGTCGCATCCGGTTTCGGACGTTCTGCATGATTCTGTTTCGCGATAAGGTGTTAAAGGCGAGGATCATAATCGGTCGCGTGACTTTGCGTTAGCAGGAGCGTCTTCACGACTTGCGGGGAAACCCCGTGTGATCCCCTTGTTTTCCTCATGAAAGGAGTCTCCCGCGCTGAGTAACTAGCCCGAATTTTCCTTGTTGCAGATTATCGTTCTGCATTCGGAAAGATATGTTATTTTGTTTAAAAAGAAGAAAATATTATACGGCGACGATTGCTTCACAGATAATTCGGGGACCCTGTATAATGTATAATATACGCGTATTGACTTTTCTAGCGTCCGCCGTTTAAGTTTAAACACACTCCGCGTGATTGTTACACTCGTCGATCTCTTTACGTCTCTCCGCAATTCATTGGCGACCGTTTGTCAAATCGTCGCATGGTCGCGACGATTGCGTATCGCGTGAATGATTTATACATTTCGGCGCGGCCGTGCGTCGGTCTCTCCCACGATTAATAAATTGTTAGCCGCGCGATCGTTGACGATCGTAGATATCATACATACATACGTACTTTCGTTGGTAGGTTCGTAGGTTGAAAAAAAAAACTTCGTTGTACGTCCTTTTCTAGACCCAATCGATTCTAACGAGCCGCGCGGGCATTCAATATTTCTACGGCCACGTTTCCGATATACCAAGCGCATCCCCGCGTATCGGCCGATACTTGCTTATTAGGAAAATTTAGCCATCTTCCTCGATCTGCGGCAAACCCTTTCCTCGGCGTCCATCGATCTGTCGTGGCGCAGCGTAAACGCCGATGTGCTTATCGGGAAAGTACCTTCGGTTCTTATCAATCCGTGTTTTCCCGACACTCTTTCCTCAGCGGTAGTCTCTCGGAATATCTGCCATTCAATCGTATCACCGATATCGAAGCGCTGACAAGAGGTATTGATCGCCCGCGGGCTCCTTGTAAGCGTTCATAGCGTGTAACACGTTGTAGGTGTACGTGCGTGGAGCATCGATTTTCTAATGTATCCGTTATTGCGAGTCGTAGGCGTGCGAGCGTTGCGGGCATACGTCAGACTAGCCGAGTAGCGGCGGAAGCCTGAGCGGCGGATTATGGATTATCAAAATCGATTACAATGAAACACCAAAGCTACCGTAGTTAGCTGTTACTTAAGTATAAACGAGAATAACAATATAGTGACGATTTATAAATATATATATATATATATATATTATGCGTACACGTAATTTAGGATAAACTCGCGATTAAGTGCGCGGTCGCCGGACCTGGGGAGGGGTGGGAAAATTCAATCACTCTCGGAAAGTGCACGACGTCCTCGTCGATTACGCTCTATACAAAACACACCGCGATCCACACGTACCCCTTTGGAGTATCGTCCGTCACCGTTCGGCGGTCCGCATCAAAGTCCGCCAGATCTGGTGGGGATCGTCGTTGATCTGTCGTCGCGGGATCGTAACCGGAGGCGATCGTCAGTCGCGGAGCGACGGATGGATCACGAGCACCTTCGCCGCCGGTGGCTTTCACGGGAATTGCAGGGAACGGAATGGAAGTTGGAACACGCGTGTTGCTAGGCTACGCCCTAGGCCCGTGCGTTTCTATAACGACTAATCAACGACTTAATAGCGGCGAGATCGCAGGCCGCAGCTTCCGTTCGCGGTCGAGCGCGGGACAACCGTGCTGATCTGTTACGCCGGATCTGTCTAGGACACAGGGTTTCGTACGTACGTAGAGGATAAGTCATCGGAAAGAACACTTAAATATTAAACCTTATTACGACTCGGGCAAGAGATTCGAACAAATTGTTCGAGCTTTAAATCCGGGTTCAAAAGTTCAAGTTAACGAGTATTGAGTATTTGAAATTAATGGTTTGAAGATTTGGCCGTTTGACTAGCTCGGACATCACTCAAAGTCCGGCCGAAAATAAAAAATTGTTGCAAATAAAAAAATAAAATCTCGTCTGTTCCATTTTCAGACCTGTGAGATTAGGTCTGATGGATCGGACAGTTCGAACTGTTCGACGTGGAACGATTTAAGGCTCGATCTTCGATCTGCTGTTCAGATTGTTCAATCGCACGAAATTCCAAGAGCTATTAAGTGTCTCCCTTGGATTCGCAGATACGAAGTAATTTATAAAATACGATTACCAATGGCTCCGCGAAGGATGACGAATGTGCAGTTTACTTGTCCCTTTCTTCTTCTTTTCCCTCGATGATCTCTCGTAATCTCTTTTACGATCCTTTTGTATTCCCCGGTACCGTCTTGTATAAAGATGCTGCACCTAGTAGAAGCTAAGGAGCTATCGCCATCAAATGTCAGGACTGAACTCTGAATGAGGGTATGTATACAATACCGGCCATTAATTTCCGAACGCTTACAGGAAGTTGTCAAGAAAGAAAAAAATGAGGAAAAAGAACGGCCGATCTGTAGAAGCTTCTTTTTCACGTCAAACAGTCAAACAGTCTTTTTAATCGGAGACGCGCGCGTCGTTGATTAGTATCGGAAAGAAATTATATTTAACGTAATTATTTAATATAAAATAGATCAAGTAAATTGCTTTTACACCGGACACTCGATACTCTGTAAGCGTTGTCACATTAACGGTCCCTTGATAAGATCGAAGAGTGTAATTAAAGTAAAAGAAGAACATTAATGCGCGCGATGAACGGTGCAAAATCACTGGCGATTATCTCGCCGGGATAACTGTCGACGAAGAATTCATCTTCTTTAGGATATACAAGCGTGTCGTATCTTTTTAGAGTGATCACTGCCGTCCTGCGACTTTGAAATGTAAACGCAGCAGGATTGTGTCGATCACTTTGGCTTGAGGACACACAGCGATACACATTTATTACGTATATCTTCCTATGGTCTCTCGTCAATGTATATTTATACATAATGTAGCGTGTTAACCACCGGAGGTATGTATAATCAAACAGGTTTTTTGGGAAACTACCTACACGTCTAAATCTCTGCCAGCATGTTGATTGATACTCAATGTGCGCCGTAAAATGTTAACGTAAATCGAGAGCCGCGAGCATGTGTTTTGAGATTTCGAGCCGAAACTTTTCTAGCAGACTTTTGCTACATTTTTCCCACACTTTTTCGGAATTAACTCAATTGCAGACGTCTTGAGACATACTTGGCATCTCCCTTTGCTTTTGTATCTATCGCAACGGAGGACTATACCTATGCGCATGAATTGTACAAACACGGGATGCCGTATATTTTTTATAAGTTTTTGTTACCTTTTGCGAGGCACGAAATATATTCGCGAAAAACATTTCTCTACGCAGATTTCATGTAATAATCAGCAATTTTTGCCAGATTGCAATCCGCATTGAAAGGAAGAAAAGCACAAACGTTCCTAAGAAAATACTCAAAAAGCATAAAAATAAAGATAATTGCGCCAATACTTAGAAATGTTCATAAACACAGATGTGTGATTTTTATTTGAATATAATTCGCGTAACAGTTATTTAGAAAACATGCCTATGAATTGTAAACTGAAAGAACAGAATTTTACACAAAGCAGAATTAATTGAAATCTATTTCTAACTGATGTATACTAAATAATAAATTCCCGAAATGTTCCTAGAATGATAAAATTTAATTATATCAAGCGCTGGATATACGTTAATGTTAAATCACTGAAGGCAGCAGGATAGAAGCGAATACAGAAATTATTTAGAGATTATTGGTTCTAATGACTTTCGCATCAACTCACAGGATCGCCGAACTTGCACAGTCGTCTTTTGACTGTAACATATACCTCTAAGAAGTTAAAACACGATTTAATTCCGTCGAGGCTAATACGAAGAGTATAATAAATTGAAATATAATTGATTGTAAAATCAATATTCAATTTGCAAGGACAATGATATTTTTGGATAGTAGGTCTGTCTTTGAAACGTATGTTAAAATAATGTCATATCGCTGGCTCGATTGCGTGCATTTTAACAAATATATTCAGCAGGCACACTTTTAATTAATATGCGGCGCTGATTTTTAATTTCGAGGATGTACGTTTGGGATCGACCGATCGACTGTCGAGAACCACGGGCGATTGAACAAAGAATGCGTAACACAAACCAAATCAATTACGATAATCCCAAAAGACACGAGGGAGGAAAAGGTATATACAAGGGGGTAGGGG
>VBVQ01004831.1:0-13540 GCA_011636635.1 Tetramorium simillimum | reverse complement strand
AAATTGTAGAGAATTGTAGAAAATTCTTGGAAATTGGAAAAATTTTTGGAATTTTTGATAATACAACCTTCTCATTGATTATATTCTTCTAATACTTTTTTAATTTTTCAGAGTTCTGATTTCGAAAATTGAGATTTTATGAATTCTTGGAAATTTTGGAAAATTTTTGAAACTGGATAGTGTAACCTCCTTACCTATTATATTTTTCTGTTAATCTCTATTTTGTCAATTTTCGCGAATTATACTATTGAAAAATAATTTATTCAATATTACCACTATTTTTACTAAAGGTTTCTATTCTGTCAGTCAGTAATGTAGATTTATTATTTATCGATTGTCGAATTTATGACTCACTAAATTATAAAAAAAAAATTGTCTATCGTCAATATTTGTTTATCTATCTGTTTGTTCGTACGTTGAAGATTTTATTATACATATATGTATATAATATTTGATACTAAATTCATGTGCTTGAACATATAATAATCTTGTGCAAAATAGATATTGATATTAACCTAAAAAAAAATCTTTAAAAGATGTTGCGAGTTCTGATTCGTAAATCATATAAATTCATCAAATCTCACAACCATGCATTCTACTCGCAAAGTCAACGTTTAGCTTTAAGTTACAGGTGATTATTTGTACATTGATAAATTAAAATTTTTAATAGCGTAAAATATTTAATTATTCCTGGTGGAAATCATTTTCCAAACTATTTGGGCAAAAAATATGTGATAACTATAATTTTTATGTAATTACAATTTTTAAAATTATATTTATGTTATAATTTTTACGCAATTTGGATCACGTTTATAGTTTTTCATAAATTTATATAGAAAATTGTAATTTTCTACAATTACATAATGTTATTGAAAAATTGTTAGTAAAAATTAAATAATAACTTCAACATGGTTCGCAGAATGTTGCAGAAAGTTGTACAAACAATTGTGATTTTTACAATATTCTACAACTTCTATAACTTACTAGATCTGATAAAAATGTTGGTAAAACATTGTAGAAATTTATAAAAATTTATAAATATTTTTACAACTCACAATAATGACAATTTACAATAAGTTTTTACAATTTTTAATTTACAAATTTTTAGAAAATTGTGATTTATTTTCGAAAATTTTAATTTTTTACAATAGTGTGTTAATTTTACACAATTTTACAAAAATTATATAGCTCAATACGGAAAAAATCAGGAAGCGGTGATTGCGATCAAACAGAAACATGTATCGCCAAATCGACGAAGTGGCCAAGTGAAAAAAGGATCAGTTTTGATTTCCACGAAGAAACTGAAGCCGCGATGAACGAACAGATAAATGCGGAGCTGATGGCGTTTTATTATTACTTATCAATGGTGAACATAATCCCTTTTATCACGATTAAATTTTGAATACAAGAAACTGAAACTTTTTAAACAAATCATGGATTTAATTTCTTCAGTTAATAAATAATTTACTTAATACCTAATAAAATAACTCATTCTTTTTTTAAACGTTTATAGTTTTAAATATTTTTTAAAACATATCTTTAGGTATTTTCTACATTCGTTTTCTAAGGCAGTACTTTGCTTGTAATTGTAAATTATTGCTGTACATATGTCTTCTTGGTATAAAATTATAGAATAAGAATAATTCATTGTTATTTTATGAATTTATTTTACAGGCTGCATATTTCGGTCGTGTGGACGTTGCTTTACCTGGCTGTGAATCATTATTCATCCAAATGCATCACGAGGAACATGAGCACGCATTGAGATTTTTTAAGTACGTACAAATGCGAGGTGGCAAGGTACAATTGTTTGCAATATCGTCGCCAGAAAATCAAGATTGGAAATGTCCATTGAACGCATTCAAAGTAAATCTGTTTTAAACAGTCCATTGCGATTTAAAATAATATTAAGCAATGTAATATTTTAAGAAGAGCAATACAGCTAATTAAATATAGTTAGTTAATGTCTGTGTAAATTTTTTACAGACAGCATTGCAGCTGGAAATTGAAGTTAGTAGAAAATTGGTCACAGTAAACGCTGTAGCGGAGAAGCATGGTGATTTGAATGCAAGTGATTTCATCATCACCGGTTTCATGGAAGATCAAATGAAAAGTGTAAATAAATTGGCGAGATTAACGTCCGTGTTATCGAGCGTTGGGGATCAAGCACTGGCGCGCTTTATGTTCGATAAGGATTTGCTTGAAAACTACGTTACTCCCGATTTCAATATTCCGAAAAGTAAATCCATGCGAAGAAAGATTAATAAATAGCTGCATGTATTCTTTTATAAAATTATTTATTGTATTGTACAATATTTTTATGTTCCTGCTTTTGTATAATTTTTTTATACTATATACTCTTCCCTCTAATTGAAACTCACTCTTATAAAATTTTTTGATTGGACAATTCACGTGTCATTATTGATACTTCGTACCGTATGTATCGTATGTACCGCGATTAAGATTAATAACTATTGGTTAACATAAAGCCTGCAACACACGAGCGTTTCTTCGCACTGATCACGCATCTGATGAATCATAAAAAATTCCGCACGCCG
The DNA here is from genome assembly GCA_011636635.1 of Tetramorium simillimum. Classification (NCBI taxonomy): domain Eukaryota; kingdom Metazoa; phylum Arthropoda; class Insecta; order Hymenoptera; family Formicidae; genus Tetramorium; species Tetramorium simillimum. The sequence goes on along the minus strand of VBVQ01004831.1, from coordinate 10,982 downwards.
CATTATGCATACAAACGAAAAAAAAATATTCAATGCACCCGATGGACTTGATAAGAACTACAGAGATTAAACATAATTAACCATTGAAGATTAGAATTTGACTATTTTTTTTTATTTTGAATTTGTATAATTTTAATATTATTTCGTCATTAATTGAATTATTTCAGTACATGTAAACTGATAAACTGATTATTATAAAAATAGTATTTATCCTGATTGGTCATAATCCAAACTTCAATTCGCAGCCGGTCGGTAACAGTTGAATGGAAACGCGCCTTGTACCGCATCATGACACATGCGAATGGGAGAAATTTGGCAGCATGGCCGCCGTGGTCCTGAACGTCGTTGATTAGTTGGATCAAGTTGGATGATCGACAAGGGGTGACAAGGGGGGTAAAGGTATTTAATCAAGGTTGCGATTGCTAACTGCTGACAGTGCACGTTAATTAATCGCGCCACAGCACCGTTGAATTCACAGCAACGAAACCTCGCGCTTCGCCATCACGTACTTGCGGGACATCGGACGGTTCTTTTCTACTCAACTTTTTTTCCCCTCTCTTTTTTTCTGTACATTTCAACGACAAAATTTCTACGTACGGCGGGAAAATCTGCGACGGGAACACGCGACGCCCGCCTGATTGCCCTCTTCCACCTGTGGCTGCAGTTTGCCTGGCAGAAGAATGCAGCCATTCCTTTGTCCCCGACGTCATATCCCCTCGTCCTAACTAATCTGAAGTCTCAAGGAGTGATATCGTGGCATCGTGATTTCCGTGGAGAAGCGACGGCGCGAAGTTTCACTCCTCGCTGCCGGGTAAGTTTTGAATGATGGCGAGCGATCTGTCGAGCGGCTGCACGGAGACGATCGACATCCTCGACGACGAGAAGGAAGAGGGTGAGATTTCCTTGGAGGATGTCAGCTCGTCCGAGGAGGGCGGGATGGGCCACCCGAGCAGTGGCTACGTCGTCGGCAGAACGCATCTCTGTCCCGAATGCAAATCCTGGGGCGAATGCGCGACCTGGTGCAGTGCCACGTATCATCTCAAGAACCAGAATAGGAGAGGTAAAGTTATGCTGGACACTGTATGAGTCATCCGAGATAGATCCTTTCCTTCACGTGCCGTTTGCATTTGCTTGTCGAGAAACTTGGAAATATTTCCTCGGATTTTTTTAGCTTATTTCTTATCTCTTTAATCTTATTGGTTGAGATTGAATAGATTCTGGCATTACTTGTAGTAACAAAGAACAGTACAACTATTATGTAGTTTGTTTCTTATTCCTAAACTAGCTGCACTAGTTCAGAGTTTATCTTTCTCCCTCCACCGTGGAAGAAAAAAAAGATAAACTTTGAACTAATGCAGTGAGTTTAGGAATGAAAAACAGATTTGTAATCTTCCAACGGAGAGCGTTGTGTATTTTAATATAGTTCGTTTTGATTATTATTGCTGCAATATTATACATATAATTTTAGTATACTATTTTAATCAAGTATCAGTTAATCTTATTTTATAAGATCCAGTCAAAGGGAAGGAAAATCGTCACCATATCAGGGAAACGGGATGTGCTGCGACGAAGCATACAGCGTCGACGCTGCAAGAGAAGAATGACGACCTAGTGCCTATCTCAAGCGACAGCGACATGGAAATCGTTGGTCTCACAGATACGTCCAATAGGTCAAGAGCCAGAGTAAAAAAGAAAAAGCGAAAGAAAAATTATGAACCTCTCACTATCGATGACTTGCTTTCTCCGTCCACCGTCGACCTGACTATACCGAACGTTAACGTGCTGAAAGTGTATAGGAGAGTGAGTCCGGTTCACAAACCGAGTGACAGAGCGAAGATGATCTCGAGATCACCGATCCGACGATACAGATCGCCAGTGGCAGCACGATCGTCGTTTCGATCGTCCCGATCTCCGCTGAATCATTCCAGATCGCCAGTACAGAAAAGATCCCTGCGAAAGGTCCGATCGCCGAAACGTAGTCCTCGACGTCACTCGCCCGTGAGAGTGGCCAAGAGACCGCTGCCGTCCGCTCGTTCCCACGTCGACAGGCACGGCGACGTAACGCGATTGTTGAAGAAGGTGAAACAATTGGATTCCATGGGCACGTACGCGTCGGAGCCGAGCGTCAACCGGAATAAAGAGTCATCGTCGTTGAAGGAGAAACTACTACATTCGAACATGCTGAACAGAGTCGACGACGATGACCACGCGATGCTGCTCAAGGAGATATCGGAAATCCAGCCCGAGACGAATGATGCCGACGACGAGGAGGATCTAGCGTTGCTGCGACAAAAGGCCTTGGAGACGAAACAAAAGAAGTCCAATAGATCCTCGGATCATCCGACAGAACCGGAGAAGAAGTCTGCCGCGAATGATGAGGTTGATGATGATGATGATGATGATGATCAGGACGAGGAGGCATTGCAGCTGCGCATGATCGCACTTCGTTCGGCGGTCATGAAGAAACATCAGAATCGAGTTCAGCGCGGTATCAAGGCCAAAAGATCCACTCGCAGTGAAAGTCCATTCAGTACGAGTTTCCTCGATGACATCCCCGTGCCCGGCGACGAGCTGCTGAAGTATGCTTCGCCGCCGTGCACGCCGTCATGCGACAGCAATCACATTGAGGATATGGATTTGGACACCGATGTCGAGAGGGAGAAGGAGAAGTTGCCGTACTCGCCGACAGACAAGATCACCGAGAATGTTCCTATCGATACGACGTTGCTCGGCATTGAACCATCCGACGTGTCGTTTATCAACGTAAACGAGACGATTGCTAGCCCTGTCTTCGACGACACGCAGGATGAACTCGCGACGGACATTGTCACTCCTTACTATAACGAGACTTATTTGCCTTATCAAGTATCACTACCAGATATGCAGTACTATTCGCCATCACAGTATGGCGCCTCGGATTTTAATGACGCAGTCGGAAAAGGACCGGAAAACCCTCACAGCAACGGTGTCGTATGTGATCTAATAGATGAAATTTGCTGCCAGGAGGGAACTTATGCTTCGACGGGCATCGTGCCGGATGTACCTCATGCTCTTCCAGTGTGCAAGAATCTTCTCGCACCTGCTGTCTCTCCTCTCTCTGGCACTCTCGCTTCTTCGCCTCAGACGCAGCAAATGGTGGAGCAACCTTCCAACGAAAATATTGTATTTGTAAATGTGGACAAATCTGCCTACGAAACGCAGACAATCCCCGGATATTCCGATACAGATGCCCCAACCACAACGGTATACACCGCGGAATACGCCGAGTCAATGTCGCCTAATGAGTCGATGATAACGATCGATGATCTTCCGGAGAATTATGCGGATCCGTTCAGCCCTCCCAATGTTCCTGGTGAGAGAAATTTACTGGCTACGGAATACATTCCAAAGGAAGCGGCATCTTGTCAAGCCGCTGTGGAGGAACCTCTGTACATGCAAGGTGTCCCAGATATTACTAAGGATACGAATAAGATACCAACGTTGATCAACAGGACGCTGGTGCCCGCGCCGATCCTGAAGTCGAACAAGTTGTTGCGACAGCATCTGAAGAAGCGCGCAACGCCGCAACCGGAGCCGACTTTTAAGAGCGCCGAAATGCAACCAGTGACTATTGTCGCTACGGATATGAGTAACAGCGTATTCAAACCGATAAAATTGCAAGTAGCGAAAAAATCCTCGCCCGTCTTGTCGACGCCTGCCACGTTCGACAATTCGGTGAATGAATCTTTGGACATGCCAGAAGATCAAAGAGACTTGTCTGATAAGAGTCACGAGATAGTTGAATTGGAACATTCTAACAACGCCAATACACTGTCCACGAGTAGTAAGATTACCCTACCGCGACGCAGAAGGCGGAGACATAGAACCAGCATCTGTCGAAAGAAGAAGATTTGTAGCAAAAGTCTTGATAATGCGCCATTGCCTGAAATTGAGAAAAGGCCATGTTCGGATGCTGTAAATAAAGATACAAATATCGTGGATGCGTCCACTATAAACGGACAGACTATAACCGAATCAGATCAGAACAAAGACAACGAGGAAAACTCGATAAGAAATGGAGAATTGTTGAGATTACAAAGTGTTACTGATACTCAGAAGCCTGTAAACTCCGATGACGTTACGATAAATAAGATAGATGTAGAGAAGAGCAATCACACAGCGGTACCAACGTCCGTTGGACATTCACAAGAGGAACATATCGAATCCCATTGTTTGTCAACAAATCCCGCGCCGGATAATCTCGATCCTCTCGTGTCCTCTAACAAGACTGTCAATACGACGGAAAGCGACAGTAATAGAAGACAAAGCCTTGACGAGGATGAGGATCAATTACGCGCTATTTTATTGGCTTCTTTAAAACGGACGAAGTCAGATGCCAATCCTTCAGTTGCTTCTGGTACAAATTCTACTGCAATAAATATCCAAACGCCTGCATTAAAAACACCTGCATTGACAAGTACCATACCATCCACGGTTAACGGAACGTGTACAGCGAGCAATAATGTTCCGTCGAGACCATTAACTTCATTGGAAACCGTAAAGAAGAAGATTAACGACGTATCTATCTTGGTGCAAAATGGAAGCAGAAAAAGAAGTAGCAGCGTGGATACAGTAAAGAACCCGGCGAAAAAAATTGTGAGGAAAATGCTCACGAGCACAAAGGTGGTGAACAATGCCAAGAAATATCAGAATATGATTGTGCAAAGGAGGTTGAACTTACGAAAGCTCGATAACGGTGCCTCGATAACGAAGTCTAACGAAACCGTGTGGCCCAACGTGAGCGCGTCAAAAATATCGCACGCATCCGATACTCAGCGATTTGTGATAAGTTTAGGTTCCGACACGGACAGCGAGTCCGAGGGTGAGAGACACGAGCCCGTTCCTACCGTGGAGAACCAGCAGGTGCATCAGGAGATCCCCCCCGACTTTGAGAAGAACTTGAATAAATTTTTGCGCGACGTGAGAACCGAACAGGAACAATCTGCGGCAGCGAAGTCATACGGTTCGCCAGCGACGAAACAAGACGTGCCACAAACGGATAAGGGTTCATCTAATATGCACACGCCATTGGTAAGGCAATTGCGTATTACGTCCGATTGTCCTTTTATGAGAGTAATTTAGAAATTAATATTATATAAACGTAATTTGAAGATTTATTACTGAAAAAGAAACTGACTAATGTAAAATGTATTGTTTTGCAAACTTTAGTTTTGCTTTGTTGTAGGCCGTGAGGCACCTTCCTGCGTCACAGCAAGAGGAGTACCGTCGCTTGAAGCAAGAGATCTTGGAGCGCGAAAAGTTGAAACTGCAAAGAAAGGTAGCAAGTAACAACAATAATAATAGTAGTAGTAGTAGCAGTAGTAAAGTATCAAACGCAAATGTAGCGAGTTCGCCAGTAAAGGTCTTGCCAATGTGCGAAAAGAAAATACATATTAAACAAAATCAAGATAAATTAAAAACACCAGAGAGAAGTATCCAGGAAGTCAAAAGAAAAAACGACGATTTGGCGAGAGGCACATCAGAATCAAACACATGTTGCTCGACGGCTGATAAAAAACTGTCAGCGAATATCATTAAAGATACTAATTTCACGCATCTGCAAACTAAAAACAATAAGAAAGTTATACCAAACAATCTCAGCATTCGAATTTCTAACGTTACTGGATCAGGCTTCACCGGAGGTGCGAGAACGGTCGAAAATTCGCGCGAGAAGCAATTTGCGAAAGACAAGCAGCAGCATAGATCTGCCTTGAAGACGTTAAGCGTAGAAGAGATAAATCATAAACATGTGGCAGTACTGTTGAAGCCGGACACAATCGAGCGAGTCGTTATTATAAATGATAAATCGGTATTGCAACACGACACAGTGCCGAGTGTCGGTCAAAATGAAAATCTGGCCGAATCGAATGTCAGTACGGAAATCATAAATGAGAAAAGTTTAAATAATGTCAATGATGATAATAATGTTACTACTTTTTCGAACGCGTCTACCGTGAAGTTTCTAGATTCCTCTGCGAATTCGAGCATTAGACAACACGAGGATACAATAGAAACCACCATGACACTCTCTGAGTATGAAGCGGGACATCAGCGAGAAATTAGTTGTGACACTTCAACATCTGTACTTGCAGAAAATAACGATAGCAACAATTCCTCTCAGAAATCTGATGTAACTGTTGACGATACGTCACTGACGAACGGTAACACGAATGACATTTGTAATGCGGTTAAGAAGGACGTTAAAGCGGAATTGGATTCCCTGACGAGTCTTCCAAAAGTCGAGCAAGAGAGATACTTGAGAGAAACCGAGTACAAATTAGTTGCGAAACGGTAATTAACACATAAGAATTTTTCGAAGAGACAAACTATAAATAATATGTGATTCGCAACGAATTTTTAATATTAAATTATGTATACGGTGCAGGTATATGATCTTGGATCATTTAGCAGAAATGTCAGGGGACCTTCGTCGATGGGATATGGAGGAGGATGTGCAGGTTGCTCTAGCCAACGAAGTGAAAAAACTTAAGGAAAAACTGAAGATAGCCGAGGAAAAATTACAACAGCAGCGCAATCTCGTTAACACCATGGGCCCAAAGGTTTCATCTGCACGTCAAAAGATCAATACTGGACGGCAAGAGTGTTTTAAGCTATCCAGATTTTGTTCGACCCTAGGTAACCGGCTCATGGGGAAAAACTACAAGTACGCAAGTATAAGAGCCATAGACGTGTGTGGCGTATTTAACATATAATAATTTAGACTATCTTGTATGCATTTAAAGAAATATTAATTCTTATGCGTATTATCTTTTTAATGTGTTTATTTTGATTATTAAAATTGTTCTTTTAGGTTGCCAGAGGCAGTAGATCAACTTTTGAGTGATAAATTCAAGGAGGTTGCGATTCATACTCGACAGCTTTCTGAAAAGAAAAAGCGACTCCAATCTAATGATATTTCTGAAAATTCCTATTCTAGTTTATCACAAGAAACCTCAGAGTTATCTAAGAACACGTGCACTGAGGAGAATTTGCCGTTGCAAAAACAGCCAGCGAATAATACAACGGAAGAGGCGGGATCGAAGATCGATACGTTTCACTCGACACAATCTAGTGAAGATAAGAGTCTGTCGACGATATCAGAAACTTTGTTGGATTTCTCACAAATTCCATGCCAATCGACATCAGAAAAAAGAAAAAAAATCTTGGTAAATGCATCGGAACATAGTAACGAAGAACAAATCACACTTCTTAATCAAGATAGTGAGTCATCTTCTGAACCAAAGTTATACCAAAGTAGTTCTACAAAACAAAATAATAAACATATGGAAGAAAGTAGAACGGACAAGTCTGATCCCACCGCATCTTCAGAATTAAAATTATCAGCGAAGGATTCTTCAAAGCAAGAACACAGTGAACAAATCAATAACACAGTCTTACCACGACTGCCATCACCATCGCCGTTATTACCAATGTCCTCGTTAATGCCAATGCCATCGTCATCGCAAACATCAATGCCATCGTCATTGCAAACATCAATGCCATCGTCATCGCAAACATCAATGCCAACGTCGTCGCCATCACCAATGCCGACAACAACAACAACGACGACGACGATGACGACGACATCGACATCGACATCGATGATGACAACATCAACGACGACGATAGATACAACATCGACAAATACAACGACGACGACGATTGCACCTTATACATCGGTATTGACGCATTTAAAGAAACCAAGGTGAGTCTTTCTTTTTTGGAAAACGGTCACGGTACCCGAGCGTCCACTGTCTGTGGACTATGCTAAAAATCTTGAAATTGTTGTGGTTTCCTTTACTTTTCACGCCAGGAACATCAACCCTAATGGAATCTTATGTCCGTATGAAATGATGGGCATTTGCAGGGATGAGGATTGCCAATTCATTCATCTGTCGAGGAATCAAACCTGAAATAATACGTTACATACCACCGAACATAATCAACGTGCCATACGTAAGGTGGTTCTAATTTCTGGTCAATGTGTCAATGTGGATCGCACACACTTTATATTGATAGCGCATCGATTCGCAGATGTCGCAGAAATTGTTCGCGCGTTTAGTTTTTTTATTATATTCAATTATTCTGAATTCTAATAGTTTATGATAGATATGTTACATACGAGATAGAGTCGTGTATATAAATGTACAGAAAGTAGTTTTAATCTGTTTCCTTCAAGCAAATGTCTTTGACTTTGCATTCGCAGGTATCATCGATTATCGTCTAGGAAGTAAATATATCGATGTAGGCGGGCTTACGTTGTTATGCAGAGCCAACACCTGAAGATCGGTAAGTTGTCTTCATCCATGGCAGGCTCTAGTGCACAATACTAAAATTATGAAATTATTTATTTCGCAAAACTTATTTTTAAGTAAGACCTTTTTGAAGAAAAAAAAAAAAGAAAGTTGTGCTATTATGGGATCTCAAGCGGCATATTTTATTGAAAGTTAAAAGAGAATTTCTACGAGTGTATATATTTTTTACTATTGTAAGAAAAAAGTGTCATAAACTGCAAGATTAATCAGTGTGGTAAAGATAGAAGAAGAATCTCTATCGACCATATTAAGAAGAAAGATCGAAAAGAAGAGAAAGTCCAGCAATTACGGATCATCATTGGTCGATCGGTTATTTTTTTCTTCGTACTCCGTATAAGTTACCTCATATTAATGAATCTTGTACCTGTATAATAAAAGTTGAATATTTTTTTCTTATAAAAAGTGTACATTAATTATATATCCTTTCCTACACAGTACTGCAGCCTTTATATAAGTTTCTCGTTTAATTATCATTCACTAGTAATACACGATCGTAATAATCGTTTAATTATTCCATTTCAAATATAAAACTTCAATTTTATTCTAGAAGATAGATCCTCTTTTTTTTCTTTATTCGCCGTATTTGGTGCCGGGGAAAGGGCCCTGAGTTTTATATCTGTGCCAAGGTAATCTGCCTGTAACTCTAAGTTCATCCCAACGTTCTACCCAGGCTCTCGGACATATTGACGTGAAAACTTCTTTAAACCACTTGCACGCTTCGGAACCTTCACCTAAAATGTGCTGACAGCGATAAAAATCTGTATACATCACGAAGCATCTCGGCGTCTGATTTTGTTGCTGAAATCTGTAAAAGGATATCAAAAATAATGGAAAAATTTTTTAATTAATTACGAATATCTTAATTTCTCATGTGTACCTTGGATCATTACCAGGAGCATCTTTAAACCCTTCTTTTTGTAATTCAGTCTCGTAAATATCATCCTTTTTTTTGAAACAAGCATCATCTTCATCTACTTCAATAGTTATTTTTTTCCTTGAAGTTCCCTTTTTTCTTGTTTCATGTTTTTGTATTAAAGATGGATTATGTACTTTTTCTTCCATTTTTTTCACATATGCTTTACGATATTAATTCTGTTACATATTTTGAACCTCGCTTTTTAAGAATGTTGAGTGCTGTCATTTCTAAATTTTCTCGCTGTTTTTCATTTGTTCAAATTTTCACTATATATACGGATATTATAATTAAATTAGGATCTTTATTGACATGAGACCGATCATATAAAGCAGTACAAAAAAATTTCGTAAAATAGCATACAATGCGCAACGCATAATTAATCACAGCTAACATAAGGCCATTATCTTCTATCTGTGATGCTGAAGCGTTTTCAACGTGTGAGTCAAATAATCTGAATCGTTTCAGATAACGCACACTATACAATAGCAGCATATATTGATATTGTGATATATACAAAAGGACAAGCGCTAACGACTAACGCTAACGACACTGCGTGAATCGCGCAAATCAAGCATATAATTAATATTAAGCTTCCCGGCGAACACATTGTGGTAAACAAATAAAATCTCTGTGAGATTTATTTTTTAATATTATACGCCGAGCGGTATACATATAAATACAATATACGCGCATATACAACAATTTATATATAAAAATATTATTCACGTATATGTCAGTATTATTGTTCTAAAATTAAGAACACACGCTGTCATTATTTCTTGTATATAAAATTATTGTATATCATTTCAACTTATACAGAAATGCATATTCACGTTTCAGTCGTAAGAGATAAGCTCTTGGTAGAAGCTCTAAAAGTAATCTGTGTAAAATAGAACTGCAAACTTTCAAAATCATAACGATGTAATAATCGAGAAAAAGCTGCATTTAACAACCAACATTAATACCTTGTCTGACAATGTCTTCAACAAACACTTATATCACTTTTAGAAAAAATATATACATACTCCATCGCTGAACGTAGTTATGAATACGCAATTATATCGAAAGTCTAAGTGGAGAATAATTTTCAGTGAAGTTATTGATTAAGATATAATTTTAAGATATAGCATAATGTTGCATTATTATCCACTTAATACTTTTATCATTAAAAGGCACTATTCAGGTACCAATATTAGGTAATCAGTAATAGACATCGGGATTGAGATTACGTAATCTTTGCATCCCTTCAATTTCTTATTTTTTCTTTCTTCATCTTTTTGGTCATCACCACATCTCATATACGCAATGCAAATAAAATTTTCCAAAGTAAAAATACCTAGCTATATTACAGTTTGATATATCATGATGTAAACGAAATGTCATTAGGTTTCTTCGATATGTGTATATATACAGGGTGTCCCAGAATATTGGGTACTATTTTCGTGTGCAGGTAGAGCGGACGAAACTGAGTCGAAAAGTCCTCTACCATTTTGCAATTTTCGCAATAGTTAACGAGATATTAATAATTAAAAATCGACGTATTGCCCGGCCTACCGCCGAATGCAAGCGCGCGGCGAGGTACGACCGCCCAGCCTCGTCGTTGCTAGGCACCCGAGGAGTTGTTTTCTACAAATGGCAAAAAACAGAGGGACAATATCAGCTCAAAACGGCCGCTTGTCGGCAATTCGGCATTGCCGCGTAGTAAACAACTC
>VBVQ01004830.1:0-13545 GCA_011636635.1 Tetramorium simillimum | reverse complement strand
AATATTAAATATTGTGTATATTAAATCGTCCAAATAATGTCTGAATAAATGCCTAATGACATTCGTGCTCAAGTTTGTTTTAAAATGTACAATATTATACAGGGTGTCCCGTAAAGATCGTAACAACGCTTAAAGGTAAATTCTTGAGATCATTTTAAGATAAAAACCTTAATGTCAAAATACCCAGGCTATAATAGTTTTTGAATTAGAAAATCTTTCTATCGCATTATTGTTAGCAAATGAGGTAGCCTAATGTTGGCGCGCTCAGGTATGGTACAACGCATAATCCTAAAGGCGAAAGCTGACAGTCGCCCTTCTTGTAAATATCGATGTCGAGATTACATAAACTGAAAGAATAGGTTTGCTTTTACTAATGTTTGCAAATGCACTGTCTTTGCAGATAAAATTTTATTGAAAATATTATTAAAAAAACATAACATGATACATAAAACGTAAACATTTTATAAAATGTCATTTGACAGCTTACATTTGCAACATGAAATCTGCTGCTAGTTTCACATCTTAGCACTGTGTATCACACCTATAAGCGCGCGAACTTTAGGCTATCTTATTCGCTAATTATAAACGCTTCTAATTTAAAAACTATTATAGCCTGAGTATTTTGGTATTAAGATTTTTGTTTTAAAATAATCTCAAGAATTGACTCTTAAGCGTTGTTACGGTCTTTACGGGACATCCTGTATAAGTACAAAATCATAGGCTTATATAAATATATTTTAATAACTAATTTTTTATTACAAACATAAAAGAAATGATATAAGTAATAAAATAAAATGCGTATTAATTTCTAAGCCTTTTAGCGATCAAATTTGAAGCTTACAATTTATTCTATAAGATTTGTGTCAAAGAAACTATGCAGAATATTTACATGTGCAAACTAAACCAGATACAGTTACGTAAGCAAAGTAAGATAATGCATGTTATGCAATTGTGTTATCTTCACGTATGTACGTTAAACGCTAATTAAATGCAATGTTTATATATGTATATCACATGTTGAATCAGTTCGAGTAAGTTGACCGACATATAAACAGAATAACTCTCTCTTAAATCTATCAAGATGCATAAAAGTTTTTTTAATTGTGCAATTCAATTTTGTGGTTAAAAAATATCCCGAAAGACATTCTTACCGTCGCATTTTAAACCTTGTCGAAACAATCCATACAACAGCGAGCCGCAATGATCGCAGAAGGTCGGTGACATGAACGTATGAGTGCGAAATCTGTGGGGAACGTCTACCTTGAAACGTTCTCTTAGATACTGTAATGAAAAAAATATTTAATAATTTAAATAACAAAATGAATGGGCAAAATCATCGTTGTTATATCGAATAGCTTGATAATGTAACGATTACATCATTTAAATAGCTACATAGTACATTTATATATTATAAATAAAAAAAATTAATATCAATGAATTTTTATTATAAATTTAATTTTATTTACTTTTAATTGTCTTTTAATTTCTGATTGTAAATACTGATACTTACTATTGTATTTTCTGATTCTCTTCCACTCTCTGGGCATTTAGTTAACAATTTGTCGTGACATTTCTTATGGACTGCCGTCTGACACGCTGTAACGAAAAAAAATCTCTTATAAATCTTGTTAAATTAATAAATTTTGCAGTGACATGCAAAAGATTAATAAATATAAAGGGCAAAAGTATAAAAACTAAATACTTTACCTTGGCATTGATATCCCTGTTTTCCAAAACCCCTAGAATAAAAAATAAGCGATTAAGAGACATTTACTTATCAATAAAAAAATATATATCAGATTGAAATTGTAAATATTTTAAAATTATGGGATAAAAATCGAAATATTTTAAAACACAAAATATATTTGATATAATATAAAGTATTACCACAAAAAATCTTTACAAAAAGCGCAGAATGTTGGTTGCCGAAAAAACTTGGCTACAAGTTTGTGGCCTCGTACAATGTGCACTTTATTATGTTTAACAGCACCCCTTCTTCTCGTTATCGCGCGTCCGACATTGTTCTCCCGCGATGGCGAAGATGTCGACATCGTCGGTTCTGTAAGATCTCTCCGTGGGATTCTGGTTCTATAAATGTACGTTTTACCCTGCGTCGAAGTTGTCGGCGGTAATTCCGTAGAATTTAGCGTCGGCACTCTTGTCCTAAAATCATCCGATCACTGGGATATTTCTTGTGCTTACACATTTCGTATAGGTAATAAAGAACTTATTGATATTAACATAAGATATATCGCAGAAAGTTACATCAAGTTAATTGATGTAAATAAATTATTTATTATATTTATCTCACTGTTGTTTATCACTATACAGCACACAAGAAGATTACAGACATATTGCAGAATAATTTTATATTAATATAATATTAAAAGATTGTAACGGTGCAAATTCGTCGCGAAATATTGCTGCATTATTACTACATCTTGTCAAGATTTGACGATGACTTATTAGATCGAAGGCTGGCAATCACATAATCTGATTTTATATTTTAAGATGTACTTTTTCAAATTTAACTAATTACTAATGACTGTAAATAGTAATTTAAAACAATTTAAATGAATACAAGAAAAAATTAAGTAGTGAATTATTTTTTATTTTCTTAAACATAATAAGCTTTTAATATCTTAAACATAATAACTAGCTTTGATTTATCACAAATATAGTAAAAAAATATTATATTACTATATAATTTTGTTTAAAATTAATATTATATTACTATATAATTTTAAAAAAGTCATAGATTTATGATTTTGTAATGTTTCCAAAAGATTAATGTCATGTTGCTAATATCTTACTAATTTTTTGCTAATTTGTACAATTTTGCTAATCTCTACAATGTCTTTATAACATTGCATTGCATTTTGCAATATACTGCCGTGATATAACTGCAATAGTCTGTTTTGTATGTTAATTGTATCTAAAATAATAAAACGAATAAAAAAAGTTAATTTGTTATATAATTACATATATAATGGGAAAACAGCGCAAGAGAAATGATAAAGAATAAACAGAAAGTTACAAAGCATACGAAAGCTCATATTTATCTATATTAAAGGGACTTTTATGTTAATATAAACAAACAAATCGAGTGAAATATTTGTGGACTCCATATCTAAAGTGAACCATTAAAAGACTATCAAACAGATACTAATGGAATTACATTTTTAATAGTGAAAGGATAACAAACTTGATAGTTAAGTCACTGACAATCAGAGACTCGAATCGAAACAAAATTAGGTATAATTTCGGCTACAGTTTAATAAAATATTTAATAATCGTTCCGGTTCCATCTTCCGTTTTTTGACAAGTTATCTAATCTTTTTAATCATGATTCTTTTCGATTACGACAATATAACAGAATGTTTGAAGATCTTTTCGATTTTAATTCTGAAGGTAATCGAGTAATTCTACGATTTTTCACTTTTGATTGAGAGTTTATTTTCGAGAGAATGCCCACTAACTTTACACTAAGATGTATAACGAACAGTGAAAGGACTAGAATTCAACTGTATCTAAACTCGAGCCGACGCCCCGGCGATTTTGAGGAAGACAAAGGATATCGTGGTTTTCGCTGATTGAGTCACACGTGTTAAACGGGGAGTCAGGTAGCAGCGTGAATCGATACACGCGATCGATGAGCGCGATGTTGTGAAAGTTATCCAAACACCGCTTGAGTTTATCCGAACATTCCGCCCGCCTTCGGATTTATTATTGAATTTCGAATTACAAGAAAATTAGGCGAACGTGGACATAAATGCGACATGCAAGAAAATAAGCTATTTATATTAACTTTAAGAACAAATTAACAAGTATGTGAAGTAAATGAACGTTAATATGAACGACTTATGAAATGTAAGGTGGTTTGCGGTCTATAAGTAAGTAAAGGAGCAAAACTTTTTAATTGAGAGTTTATTTTCGAAAAATGCTCACTGATTTTATGTTCCAGGCTCTTTTAAAATGATTGCTTTTTTTAAATGTTTTCTAAGTGTAAGTTGTAGTATATTTATGATGAATTTTACTAATGGTAAGTACTTGTATAACATATTTTTTTAAAAACTTTTTAATGATTTAGTAATGTAATTATTTACTATTAGTTGAACATTTTTTCAGCAATTATTTAAAATAATAGTTATTCATCTAAACGTCTTTTACTTGTTATAATATTGTTTTAGAAATTAGACTTTAAGTCTTTAATTTTGATTTTTTTCAAGAATACTTAAATCGTCATTATCTTTTTTTATCGTACTCTTCTCTATTTTTTTTAAATATGTGTATTACAATCAATATTATTATTTTTATTATCTTTATTTTGATCTTATCCTAGAATCTCAATATCACAGTCTTTATCTTCTAAAAATAATATACGTTTAGTGTATTAATATTGGTATTAGTAGTTAGGATAAGTATATATTTGATTTAGTAATATACTAAAAGAAAAACAAATATTTCTAATAATCAACATAAATAATTCTAGTCTTCTAAAAAGATATGTAAGTGAAGAATTTGATACATTGAAGACGACCTAAACCAATGTGCCGAAACGTCTATAGGATATTATTAATGATCTTCTATTAACTACCTTTAATTTAACACAACTTTCGAAATCTTCTTTTTTGTCATTTTTAATTTTATAAAATTTATTTCATCTATTTGCTATTGTATTTTTTTCTGATATTTTCCTATCATTATTCTTTTCTTATATTTACTCAAAGAAGTATCAATAAAATGATTTTTCTTAATGTCATGAAAACGCACTTATAATCTTTCATAAAGTCATAAAAATTCTTTTCTTAAAGTTCCATGTGTATTTAGAACTTTGCAGTTATAAATAAATACGAGATATTAGAAAATTATATTAAAATAGTAAAAATTTTAATATAAACACGAAGGTAAAAAAAATAACATCAATAATTTACCCTCAATAAAGATTAATAGATGATACATTGTGAAATATTTTCTACATTGTTATATGTAAAATGTGTATACAAAAACCGAAAAATACCGAAAAGAACTTTAAATTAAAAATAATTTAAGCGTCCAGTTTTGATATTATTAATAAATTTAACGAAATTTCAGTATGATTTATAATTCGATCCAACTAAAAAAATCGTTATCAATTCTGTTTTCGATTCGATCCAGGTTTCTGTGTTTGACAAAAGATTCTAAAGTGAATCACTAAAAACTATCAAAATTTTATTTTGTAAAGAAAGAAATTATATCAAGATTATTTTATAATTTTCAACCAAAGCAATTTCAATTTTTTATTTTATATTTTTGTACCTAACATCGATACATTTTAAATATCTATTTATATTATTATATATATAGATATATATATCTAATATATATATATATAATATATATATATATCTAAATATATCTATCTATCTATATATATTTAAATATATGTATATTCTCGGAATGGTAGTTGTAAATCTCTTTTTATTAAAATTTTCTGCATTATAAGTCTTCAAAGTGTAAGTATCATCGTTAGTATTGTTCAATATATATACAGGTATAATAAAAGTTTAAAAGATATATATTTCTAAATATATATCTTTTATACTTTTTAATACATGTAATAACAGATAAGAAATAACATAAGAAATAGCAAAATATTTTCTGTCTACTGTTGTCGCTAGACTCTTTCTTATTTCTCAAAGGAAGAATTTTTTAGTATTTAATTTGAAGTTAAACAGTCTTTTTACGTTGTTTGCAATAAAATATAAATAGCTACTTTTAAGGAAAAATCTTCTATTTTTTTAAAGAAAATCTGTCCTATTTTTTAATACAAAATTAACTCTTTGCATACCATGTGAAAAAGATATACCTTATTCATTATGGATATAAAACGTATCCGATAATTTTTTCACTTATTTAAAGTGATTTTAAAAATGCTCTAAAAATTCGTGAATATACTTTTTAGTTTCTAGAACGAAAGTTTGCACCAACTATAAAAATTGATACTTATGCAAATTAGAAAATTTATATTTTCAAAACACTTGGCGTTGCTAAAGCGCTCAAACACATTGTTAATCAAATTTATTCTTATTTTTTGTTAAAAAAATAATTTTTTAATTTATGTTGCAAACATTGCGGGATAAAATATTTTAATTTTGAAAAAATAGCTAATAAAGGTAATTCATTTAATAGTTGCTACAGTCATGGGACTGTTGAATTAAATCTTTTACCTTAATCCCCGTATGAATTATTTATTGAAAGTCATTTAAAATCAAAACATTTTTATAATCGTTTCATTCTTATATTTGTAGTTACAATGACACATTTTCATTCGCGTCGTTTAATGCAAATATATTAAATTTTAGTGGTCAAAGACATGGACTGTATTGTTTTAAAATTCAAGGACCAATTTATTATCAAGTTAATACTACGTTAATATCCTGCGCCAAATAAAATGCCAAATTATGGTCAACTTCTTATCAACAGACAATAATGAAGCAACAGAATGTCATTTAAAACAAAACTAGAATTTTAATGGAAAAATTTTTATATTTAATACATAATATAATGCATAGAAATAATGTTCTTGCACAATTATCGAATAAAGCACAAAGAAATTCAAAATCGCAAATTGGAAGAAATTCAAAACAGCAAATTGGAATAAAACTATACATGAATTACAATTAAGATTTTTATTTAAGAAAGACATTGATTATGGTAAATATAACGCGCAAAAAATGAATGAAGTTGCAGCTATTTTTCTCGAAAGGAAAATAAAGAATGCAATTAGAAAATTCTTTAAATAAAAAATTAAAATTTAAGTAAATGATAATATTATGGAAACTAAAAAACAAGAAAAAAACGATTGAGGAAGGAAATAAAAAAATTTAAAGAAAGAGAAAAATGAATGGGAAAAAATATATTAGAAAAAGATAGAAATAAAAAATATGGTAACAAGAACCTGAGGTAGGAAATGAAAACATTAGAAGAGACGAAATGGAAGAACAGATATATTCGGAAAAAAAGTGTCAATGATCCAGTCGACTAAAGTAAATAATTTAAAAAACTGTTAGAAAAAATGCTAAAGTAAGGATAATTATGACACTAAATAAGAAATTATAGGGACTGAAAGAAACTATAACAGGTTGATAAAAATAAGTTTTATATTGAAGGTGAAATGGAGGCTCTTTTATTGAAAATGTCACCAGAAAAGCAGCATATCCGGCATTGCATTTCTTTTTATTTTTTAATTTAAAAAAAAAGTGCCGCAGAAACAAAACGATTAATTTGTGAAATATATGGTAAAGATACAATAACTATTAGAACGTGCCAGTGTTGGTTTGCTCGCTTTCGAAATAAGTTAAAACGGTTAAAGATTATTTTCCAACAACCCCCCTGGTAAAAATTAAATTTGGAGCGTAAGTCGAATGTAAGGGAAGGGTGATCGAAGCGTGAACAAAACGTCTAGGAAGCGAAAATTGAAACACCGGAGCATAAAATAAGCGTAAAAATATTTTAACGCTTCTTTATACTCCGGTGTTTCAATTTTCACTTCCTAGACGTTTTATTCACGCTTTTGTCATCCTTCCCTTACATTCGACTTACGCTCCAAATTTTATTTTCAGCAGGGCCTCGATCTCATACAACCAGAACCACTATGGAAACACTGTTGAAGTTGCACTGGGAAGTCCTCCCGCACCCAGCCTATTCACCCAGACGTTGCGTCTCCAGACTATCACTTGTTTCACTCGATGCAGCACAGATTGAAAGATCAGGGCTTCGAAAAAGAAGATGAACTGCGCAATTGACTCGATAACTTCTTTGCGGCCAAAAAGCCTTTCATCAACGCGGCATTCAACTCCTGCCCGAGAGATGGCAAAAAGTCATGAATTCGAACAGCAATTATTTCGATCAAAATAATGTATCTTTTACGATTACATGAATAAGGATATTTTATGAAAAATGCGACATAATTTATTCCTTAACCTAATAAATTGTTATTTTATTTCTACGAATAAAACAAACTTAAAGTGAGGTACTTTTTAGACACACGTTGAATTTTTTTATTTGCATATGTTTTCATGTAATGCATATGATTTCAATATATATTTATTTAAGTTTTATACCAAAAGATAAGTCATAAATGTAGGATAATATAGCTCTAAGCGATAGTCCACTCTAAAGCCATTAGTGTAACCTCATGGATGATATAGAAGATTACTATTAACTTTATTTTAAACTTAAAATCGTAAATAAATATATACATACATATTTAACAATGCTTGATGAACACTTGTCTTCATGTCAATAATAAAAAAAAAATTATATTTATAAAAAAGTTTTCGGGTAATATAAACTAAGCGAGAAATAAAGGTAAAAAATAAATTTTTAAACTTAAACATATTTTTCTTCTCTTTAATAATAATTATTATGTAATATTATGTACAAAAAACATTATGTACCAAAAAGTAAAGTTTGTGACAGGTGCGCGCGCTATTATACTTATAACTTAAAACAACTTAAAACAACTGAACCAGTAAAATATAGGATGATATTTCCGTAAAAATGTCACAGCCATCCCTCAGACTCTCCTACCTCTGTTATCTTTCTTTAAAAAATTAGACTTCTCTCTCATTGAAGCATCAATTTCACATGAAAAATTCACAAAAATTATTTTATTTACTGATAAATAATAGAATTATAATGTAATATAATAAAGGAAAATTGCCATCAACATGAGCAAAACCGGATAAAATCCATTTATTTCTATTCCTTCAGATATGTGTAGAAACATAAAAGAGCTATAGCGATTTCCTTGCGAACTAGATGCTTGAATAAAATTTTTTACTTGTTTTTGTAATATCTAGTCAAATTATATGTAAGTAGGTACCTAATGTCTAATATATCATTTAACAATTTCACATACTTTTGAAACTGAAGAGTACTTATTAAATCTGATATTTTATATTTTACTTGAAAAGGTTATTTTGTTTGAAATTTTATCTCTTATTAGAATATCCAATATGATGAAATTGCCATTAGGATAAAATGGACCTTTACATTTTCATCAAACCAGTTTGTAAAATGGTCCAAACGTGGAAACTTAAATAAATTTGAATTTTCGAACATTTTAAATAATAATATTTTATTTTATTTACATTTATAATTAAATTACTATAGAGTTTCTTTCTTTATGTTTCTTGAATTTATATCTACAGTAAAAGTGTAAATAAAAATATACACGAGTTTTAATTATTATTTTTGTAAATAGTTTGTTAGTGAAAATTTGATGGTCCATTCATGAAATCTTGATCTCATTATCAACGGACTATTAGCCATAATTTTATTTTTAATTCTCATGCAATAATAAAACTAACATCATAATTTTGTGTAATCAAGGCTGTTTTAAGATTATTTAGTATACGAAATGAATAATATTATACTTAAAAGATCTATAAAAAATAAAAAGTTAAGCGATTTATTGATGGCAATTTTGCTCTATAATTGAATTATAATAAATAAAATTAATAAAATGAAATAAAATTAAAATTTTGATCACAAATATGGAATCTTCTAACTGCGAATAAAAAGAGTCATAAATTTTCTGACCACGAATATTAAACCCATGAATTAGGAGCTTTGAAAGCTTTATAAAGATTATACCGTTCCGAGAAGAATGAGAAGGAAAAAAGATAGTAAGAGACATTGATGAACACAAAAAAAATTAATATAGAACACAAAACTCGCTGAAAACAAGAACGTTCAGAACAGAATATTTGAAGTAAAAGTATCTCAATGTTCGCGTAAAATATATTTTTCAAATTGGTTGGAAAAATATGTCACAATATTGTTTAATGAACATCTTGTAACTAAAAATAAAAGCTGAACGAATATGTTGTATGATTTATCTAACATTTTATGTCTTATAATCTACAAGATCTAAAACTTTTTATCAGAAATTCGCATTTAAATATAATAAAATCTTATGTAATATAAAATTATTTTGTTGTTATTTTTGTGTCCCATAGCGAATTTATTAAACTATTATTCAAATGTTATAAAGTAATTATGGAGTAATATGGTAAGTTATGGAGCAATATCTAGTAACTCTCTAAAAGTGAATCAGTGAGATCAGCGATTATACACTGATAATCAGTGTAAAAGTGATTATCAGTGAGTTTCACTGACTGACAGTGATAATCAGACGCTTTTATCCTGATTATCAGTGTATAATCGCTGATTTCATTGATTTACTTTTAGAGAGAACGTTTTACACAAGCTCTTTTTAAATTTTAAATGAGAATTATATTATTTATTAAACATAAACTCATAATTTGTATTGTATATTACAATTTATGTTAAATTACTTTTTGCACGTGAGTAATAGTACGTATAGCATGCGTTTGCACACGTTACATATATTTAAATACATTGCCGGCCAAAAGTTTGAAACATAAAATTTAGAAATATTTTAATGATTACTTAAAAGTCTGACTTCAGGCCTTACCTAACATTTCTTTCAATTTAAAAGTAAGCCCCATGATACATAGAAAAATTTAAGCAGTAAAACTTAAGACTTAAGCGAATTGCCACTGCCTTACTGTTCATCCATGATTGGTCAATTCGCTTAATTAAGTCTTAAATTTTACTGCTTAAGTTTTTCTATGTGCTATGGGCCTAAATAAACCTTCTGTTTAATACAGTTGTAGTTTACATAGCATTGCTTAGCAATTTCAAGAAAGTGAAGATCTATCATCTTGTTTATAATCAAATTTGCACGAGACATTTTTTTTACTAATACTAGAAAGTACATAGAATAAAATAAACTTTGTTTCAACATATCTTCATTAGTTTCTCTATAATAAATTCCTTTTTAAATTAGTCCCTTTGTAATAAATAAAAAAGCGATTTTTAAAGATCAGTCTATCTTATTGATTTGTTTAGTATTTAAAAAATGTGTAATAATTTAAATAAATTTATTCTATATTTTTAGTCATATTTTTATTATATTTATTTCAACGATTGATAATCTAATTTGTAATATTTGTAATTGTATTAAAAATACAATAACACATTAAAATAATTGTCACTTTATATAAATATTTTTGTGCGAAGGAACGTAAAATTTTTAGTAAAATATTTATAAAAATTGGAAATAATACTTTTTGTTTTTCGAGATATTCGTAGAAAGTTTTTCGTCTAAGTTCGAGCCTACTTGCAAGGATTGCTTTTACTTATCAAAGAGATCAAAACTACAGATTCGAACCTACTTGTAAAATATTTAATCCCATCGCTACTTTTTACATACATCTCTTCAGCTTTTCTTTCTTCATTATCTTAGCGTAAACTTTTACATACCGAATGGCTCACCTGTATGTATATCCTTCGGCTCCTACATTGCGCGACGGTGGATTTCGATGATCCACGGAGGATTTTCTCCCGGAAAAACCTGATCCACTACCGCCACCAGCGTTTCTCCTCTTCGCATGTGAGCCACCAGTGAACATCATCTTCCAGAACTTCACCGATCGTCCAACGATTTAATTTTATTTTATTATCCCTCGCATCGATAATAATACTATCGTCACATTTGAATTCACTATTCATGATTCATGATTTGTTTCATGCATGTTCTCTATAGTCTTGATCTTCAATCTCTGTGGTGCACGTTGGATATTTAACATTATTTTATTTTATTTGTTATTATTCTTTTCTTTCTTAATCATATACACGTCTTCAATCATATATAATAATGGAAAGTATGATATGATAATGATATATACATATCTTAATAAAAATTGTCCATAATAGAATTTGCAATAAAAAAATTTTTAATAACAATTGAACATAATATTAACATCAAAATTTGAGAAAAAGCTTCATAAATTGCAATCAAAACTTCATTTACTGAAACGATTGTTTGAGCTAATTTATTATCAAAGATTAATCTGTTATAAATTTTTATTACAAATCTACAATTATTCCATTTGGTTTCCAGGTTTAAGCCGCGTAAATTCTTGATCTGATTTGATGTTTCATGACGCAACTTAAACATGGAAACCAAACCGAATATTCATGTATGTACACTACGAAAGCCTCAAATTTCAAATCTAATATTATTTACAAGCTATAAATTGTGAAAAATAAATAATCTTCGACAAATAAATTTGTAAAATATTAATCTAAATAGATAGATGACCATTTACAACATAAATCCCAGTTAATCAAATTCAATTTAATTTAACTTAAATTTTATTTCTTTGAAATTATTTGTAATCATAAACTGTATTCGATACATTATTGACCATGTATCATACAAAATGACCATCATATTTAATAAATATTGAGCAATCGTTGGAGTAAACGCGCGAGTCAATGTGAAAAAATTTGCACGCGAGACTTGAGTCTATAAATATATCCAATCGTTTCGCAATTCACCCGCCGACGTATCACCGATTATTCATTCTCGTGTCCCAGGAATAATTGCTCGTTCGCGCTAGTTCGAATCCGGCAACGATGTCGACAACGAAACGCAGCTGACCTCGTCACCTGAACGCGTGAAATATGCTTTAAAATATCAATTTGTTTCGTTCCCCTTCTACCTACGCTCGGTAGTGAGAAGTGACCATGCGCGCGATGTTATATTTTTGGGAAAATTAGAAATCGCGAGAGATCCATCCCGTCTCGACAAGAATGCTTCTCGTGTATCCTCGTGTTCCCTAAGAGTGATTTCGATCAATATCAAATTTTGGTGGACTTGATACTGGCGCGATCGAGCAATACTGTTATCTTGTCAATACAGATGAGAATATTAATATTTAATTAATATATGTACATAAGAAAAAGTTTAAGTGTCGGGTTAAAATGTCAATGAATTATTTAAGCAATTCGCCGATTGAATTCATCGACTAAATTATTCAGAATTTAATTCAAAATCATTCTGAGAATTAAAAGCTTGCTCGGCATTAATGCGCATTCTTTAAGGATTAATCAATTGACATTTAATGCATGTTAGTCATTTGCGGTATATTTGTATGTAGCCTTGTAGCGATATTACATTTCCGACATTCTGGATCTTTCTCTTTTACTTTTCATAAAAGTAAAAAGTTATGCTTTGTGCAATTTCGCTTTGTAGAATTTTTTCTCTCTAGAAAATCGAGTGCCTTTAATTGCATCGCCACATGCAGAACATTGAACAAATATGAGAAAAAAATATTCTATCGATCTGCTTTATTTTATAGAAAAATAAAAAGAAAGTATATTATAATTTTCATATGCTCGTTATTAAGGAAGTTTAAAATTCGTTAAAAAATTAAAACCTGAAAAATAAGCAATTTTTGGGATTCTTTTTCCACAAATAATATAGACAAAAAATATAGAAACTTGCATGTGTATTTGTTACTATTTCATTATCATTTCTACTGCATTTTATATAAAAATAACTATATAATATTTATTAAAATATAAAACGAAATATTTGTCTTCGATGATTGCTGCGGTACAATATCTTAAAAACTAATTAATTTACCGATTAATTTTGAATTTTATATACATATTCTATAATAT
>VBVQ01004829.1:0-13547 GCA_011636635.1 Tetramorium simillimum | reverse complement strand
CCACTGCCCGTCGCTGCCGATGCTGCCGCCGCCGCCACCACCGCCGCCGCTGCCGCGGTACCGCTATCACAACAATGGCATTGGGAGAAATTACGATACCCGCAGCTTATTTCACGATGACACTGGGCTACGGCGCGTCGCGGCTCGCCGCAGCGGCCGATCGCAGTCACACGGAGAACGGGAAACTTGGGCTCCTCACGCGTCCGGCCCGACGACGCCGCTATTCGCCGCGGCTTTTGTCAGCGGAATTTCGCCGTGGCGCATTCGGCGATTAGCGTTTCGCGAGGAAGTCCACCCCACTACTTGTTCGATTCGCGCGGCGGCGCGCAGCCGCGCCGGCCGCCGCGCAGGGCCGGCGCGCGGGCCGGGCGCCCCCCCGTCGCACGGCGAGTGTTTACAAACAAACGCCCGGCCGGGACGCCGCTGCTTCGATCGGCGTGGACG
Organism: Tetramorium simillimum; assembly: GCA_011636635.1. Classification (NCBI taxonomy): domain Eukaryota; kingdom Metazoa; phylum Arthropoda; class Insecta; order Hymenoptera; family Formicidae; genus Tetramorium; species Tetramorium simillimum. The sequence goes on along the minus strand of VBVQ01004829.1, from coordinate 13,103 downwards.
CGTCGCGCCACGTCGACGGCCGACGGCCTGTAAGACGGACAGTCATCTACCGCTATCTCGATCGTATTGTGTGTATCTCGATTAATGCCCGCGAATCTCCTCGTTAATTACTTCCGTCGCTGTTGATTAGAATTTGAAAAGAAAACGTGCGTTACGTTGCAATTTATTCTGTCAACTGCAATTTATACACCCAGTTACATTTGAATAGACCTTCGCGCTTCGCGCTCTATTCGAAACGTTTCTTTAAATATTAGATAAAACTGTCACATGAAAAAAAAAAAAGAATTTTTTACTCGACAGTCGCGAATAAACGAAATTGTTTCTCAAATTTTAGGACTTTTTTGTTCGCGGCGTTACAACTTTATAAATGCTTTAGAAATTATTGTTGCAGCGTCAAATACTTCTAATAATTTATTTCTATTTTTGTATATAATTGTAATAATTTATTTTTTTAATATTTTTTCTCTTTTTTTCAAGGAAAAAATTTTTAAGAGTCCAAACGCTTTTGGCTTCCCACGCTCGCAGCCGCACCTGAATGATGTCATGATCGAACGACCAATCGGATACCACCGCGATCAACCGTACAAACACCTGACGACACATCGACGGCGTCACCCCGAGCAACCTTTGCTTTTTCGACCTAACCTTCCTTCCCTAAGAAAATCAATCTAAATGATCGCACACAATTACGTCATAACTATTAATAGTGATTCAACAAAGCAACAATTTATGTTATATTTTTTTCTGTAAAATTTAATCAAGGAGCTGTAAAAACTCAGCTGATGCTATATATCGATTATCACGATAGTCCAATACGACGCTTATGCGTCGTAAACAAGAATGCCCGATTGGACCGCACTTTCCCGCCATTTTGCGTCTCTTGTAATTTAAATTTCATATTCGATTGTCGCATTTATTAATAAAATATATATTATTTCTTTTAATAAAATGTTTTTTCAATTATAAATAAAACTTGGACTTTAAAGAACAATCTTTAAATAATTTTAAATAATCCAACAAAACTCCTGAAAGAACATTTAAATACCCACACAATACACAAATCGTATATATAGGTAGTTTTGTTAAATCATTTTATTTTTAAATTATTTTATTCTCAGTTTAATAAGTCCAATAAACGTATACTGTATACAAAATGTCCAATACATTAATTTTCGTAAATATGTGTAATTTTGATAACGTATGATGAAATCTGCTGTTTCTATTCAACGTGTTTGCTAATCTCTCAATTAATGGACAAGTGCAAATTCTCAAATGCTTGAAGAAACGTCTAGGTATACGTCCAAAAAGTGTTACCGAAATTATATATGTATATATGCATGTCTAAATTATCTCGAAGAAGTATAGGAAATCTTCATTGAGACTTTTTTTTATTGCGTATGTATATTCGTCGTAACATAATATGCATGGTTTCTGAATAGAAAGGAACCGTCTGGAAATGAGAGACGCGTACAAGTCCTATCTTTAATCTAAAGCCATGCCTTCGTCGTCATCGTCCTTCTTATCAGGACTAGCGGCCGATGGTGATTGCTTCTTATTCTTGTCGTCTTGTCCCTGTTGCGCTTGCTGTCCCTGACCGTTCTTCGCTTCGGACTCCAGAGCGCTGACGAATTCTTCGATGTTTCCACTGGCCGCAGCATTGACGGCGTCCGGTCCCAAGCCGAATTGACGGATGACAGGGCCCGCCTGGCCCGACTGCAAAGCAGACCAGAACATTGATAGCGCCTGGGAGAACTGAGGAGACGATAGCGTGGTAGACAGGCTGTCCCCGGACGGCAAGTGCACGTTCATGGCACTCTCCAGGCTCTCCGTTGTAGAGATCGCCGCTGGGATAGCGTTGGTCAGCTCTGTCGCTACGCCCCTCTGCCGGACAATAAGCTGCGCTGTAGCGGGACGAAAACAACAGATACACCCGGAGAAACTTCCCCAACTGCTCAGCAGAGCCAGAGTCTCCGATAGCCAGGAAAAGTTCAGACAAAGGATAGTATTGAACAGTGAGAAAACCATGCCTCTGTCTTTTCGATTCTCTAGTCTTGCTCTATCACGATATATTGCGGATTGATAACTGAGTTTGGTAATCAGATCAACATCATTGAATTCTTAAAACGATCAGCGTCTTGTTTTCCTTTTTATATTTCCCCTTATCAAAAGAGATTATCACTTCGTATCCAATAACTTGACAATAAATGTGTATTAGTAAACGTAAATGTCACAGTATTATAAAAAACATGTTTAACAATATGTTTAACAGAATAAAAATGTTTAAGTTCTTTCCAAGAAATATTATTACATATGTAAAACTGAGCTATATAACTTTGAAAATGATAACGTAGTTCACTTATAGATTCTTAAAACCTTACTGAGTTTCAGAAGCAGAGAAAAACAAACACAACGTTGGAAAACATGTTAGAACTTATTGATCACGTGACTTCTATAACGATATTATCATTATAAGCACATAAACCTACATAGCTATAACACATTAAAGACCGACTCAATTTAAGTACATTAAGTTAAGTACACAATCGGTTATACCACCACAAATTTCTTTAGTAATAATTTTGTTAATTTAAATGTACATGTAATAATACTTTTAATGTTAATTTTCTAGCATTGCAGTGTACTACGATATGACATTGTTAATTATTCACAAATAATGAAACTAAAAAATTCGCTCACTCAAAGAACCATTTTAAAACATTTGTAAAACACTGAATGAGCCTGAAAATTATTCTGCAACATCTGTTATCAAGAATAGCACTTTATATCCCTGATAGTGATAGCAGCTGTAAAAAATGTACAATTAGTAATATGATAGATAATCTATTAAATCTTCTATATGACACTCTTTTTATAACCAAAATTAAAAATATTTAGTAATATATATTTAACAATGACATCTATTTTTCAATGACATCTTTCATTCCTCTTATACCTTGAAACATATTAATAATCTTGCAACCACAATCTATCACAAAATAAGAGAAGGAATTTAATCTTATCTTCTCATATTTGAAAAAAATGTCTGTATATAAACTAACTCCTAAAAATTGATTTTATGCAATAAAATAATATGTAATAATATCATATTAAATTGTATATAACATGCACATATAACATGTCATAGCAAAATTGTAAACTTTCAATAAATACCTTTGAATGTCATTTCAATATATGATATTTTATCATTAATGTGATATTCTTAAAAGTCAATTACAAAGTCTCAAAATCATTGAACTGTTAAATTATAATTATATTATATTATGAACAATAAAACTAATCATTGTTCATACGTAAACTAAAAAATATTTTTTTCCTTAGTGAAAGCGACATCACTTTTCTAATTTTAAATATTTTAGTAATTAAATTATAAGTTCAAAATTACATTTTCAAATTCAAACCAACACAAAGTCCATTTAAAACTAATAAATTAAAGATAATTTTATTTTTTGTTTCTCTTAAAGTTTAATCTATTAGAAGCTGCAACTGTTTATTTTACACAAATTTTCACATTGAGCATAAATTGATTATAAAAAAACCAAAAAAAATGAAAAGAATATCAAGCAGATTTTGTATAAATACTTTGTATATATTTATACAGCAGCATTAAAAATTTGACAGAGGCATCTTCTACTCACAAAATCTTCTATTATCATTTATTCCATACTAATCCAAAACTCTTTTAATTCAATTATTATAATATTTAAAAAATAGTACATTATATTCACATATCAATCAATCATTTGTTAGAAAATTCGATTATCCTTCAATCGAAGTTTCAACCCAATCCCACATTCAGATTAACTCAATAATAACATAATAAAAAGCAATGTGATATTACCTGCACAGCTGGCTCCGTCCGAGATGGTGTCGGAATTTCCGATAGAAAATTCTGCAAATCACTAAGCTGTATTCTATTGCTTGGAGTTGCCGCTGTCGCAGCTGGCGTGGACGGAGCTGTTGTTCTCGTTGACGATTTGTTATTACCTAGATAAATACGTCATTATGCTACGCTGCCTTATTTGAATGCATGAGTTACTCACTTGAAGATTTAGAGTCCGCCGTAGGTCCAGGAGTCAACGAATGAGGCGGTCTAGTCACATTCGTAGTCGCCGGAGTTGACGAAGTTGTAGTGGAAGCCCTTGTACTTTGAACACCGTGCGGTCTATTCATTGTACCTAATAAACTACCCAGACCACCGATCTGGCCAACGCCGCCGAACAACTGTATAAGTTGTTGTTGCGACATGTTGTTCAGTAAATTCTGAAGATCTCCCTCGGCATTAGTACCACCGCTCCTCTGAGATCCAGGTGTCGGCGGATTATTAAGTACATCGTTAATTTTCCTGCAGTGCTCCTCATCTTTATCAGTTTTAAGATCCTAAAGAAAATATGCGTTTTGTAAAATGGTATTTAATATACAGTTCAATTCAGCGCAATATATGAGGTATTATCAAATGTTTATTAAATTACATATATATCTGAGAAATAAATATAAATAAATCAAATCTATTCCACGAATTACAATATATAAAGAAGAATAAGAATTTGGTAGTGAAATCTCCTAATAAATTATTAATGAATAATGAATAAGATAACGAATAAGAGACCATGGCATTGTCAAACATAGTCATGGGTATAAAATTAAAATGTTTTTACACATATTATCTTGATTAGGACAATCAATGATTGATTGATGTTTTTTTATTATTTACTTTATGTTCAATTAATGGTACCTATTTATTATTTTTTAATTTATCCTAATCTAACTATTATAATTCTATATATATTATAAAATTTTATTCTCTGTACCTGTAGCCAAAAGAAGAATTTCTTATTCGACGATTTGAACCTCAGAAGATACACCCTGCCAGTCTTACATTGAGGAACATGTTTAAATTCGCAGTCGTCGGGGAAGATAATTAAGTCCTGAAATGCATGAACAATTGTAGAAATATGTATACTATATTCTTAATACAAACTACAAATCAATGTGCAGCAAGGTACAATTAAGAGGCAGAGTTCCTCGGTACGAACGAATAAACGTCCGCTCTTCCATTCGCGAAAAACCTTCCTAGAAATTCATTAAGAGCAAGAATAACTGTCGTACATCTTCCACTACTCCGGACGTGCGATCCTTCCAGCAGAAGTGCATTAGCGAGTCATCAGACTGGTAGACATAGAGCTGACCCTTCCGCGTGTCCGGATAAACCATCTTGCCTTTCACGGTCATTTTGCCAGCCTTGAACTCCACGAGGTTCTTCGAGGCCCCGCGCGAAGCGTTATTACCGAAAAGTGCACCGCTTGACATGTTTGCCGATACAAAAGGAAAATTGCCGTAAAACGTGAACGAGGCTCGTCAACGAAATCAACTTCGTAACTTTACTCACGAGCGCTTACGAGACGCGCCGATGACATTGCATTTCAAGATGGCGGTGCGAAGCAGCGCACGCGGAGCAGGAGGAAAGAAGAGAGAGGCGGCAAGTAAGAGAGAAAAGAGAGAAAGGGTATGAACAGAGAGAAGCCTGAGAGCGGCCATCCGGGCCTTTTTTGTGGTACCGATCGTTGGCCTAGCATCTACGCTAAATGTGGACGTAGAACTACGTAGCCACCTTCCCTGTCGATAAGTCGCTTCCGTGTCATTGTGTGTCGCCGTGCTACGTCTGCACTTTTTAACAATGTTGATAAATCACTTTTTGGTGCTTGTATGCTATATATCTACACGTTGTGGATGTCCCGCGAATTTGAATAATAATTAGTTTTTTTAAAACAAATGTGTAATTTATAAGAAATTAAAACATTAAGTTAATAACCGACGTGCAGAAATAAATAAAAAGAAATAAATAAAATAATCAATTGAGACATTTATTAATAATACAATTTAAAATAAAATATTTTTACGTTCATAATGAGTTCGCGTACTGTCTACTATACATGCAATATTAAAATTCAATTCTATATCACCGACGAGATAAGACTTCACCACGCATGCGCGAAAAATGTGCTTCTTGCCTCATGCTTTTTGCTTCCTAGCACCGGCTGGCGCCGTTGCTTTTGTTAAGGTTAAGTTAACGTTGCCGAGACACTCACGTTGTGTATACTCCGATCAGTACTGCGACCCAATTACAAATAATCGCGATATGGTCGTCTTTACTTGCAACCATTGCGGCGATTCGGTGAAAAAGCCCAAAGTAGCTTTACATTATCAACAGAAGTGCCGGAATGCGCCTTTTTTAACTTGTGTGGATTGCCTGAAGGATTTTCGGTAAGAATTTGAGTGGCAAGTAGGTAGAATTCTTTTCGGTATAAGGTCAACCTCATAGACTTTTCTGGAATACTGTTTTACGGGATTTAAGAAACTAATGAAATTGTTGAACAGAAAAGGATTTTTTAAATGTGCTGATTTTAAAAGAGTCAATGAGCACATGCCTATGCCGAGAATTCAATATATGTATTTCATTAAATGTTGATTGAAAATAATATACTTGATATTTTTAACTGTTCCAAAAGAAATGAGGAGTACGTCGTGCACACTAAATGCATAACCGAAGCAGAGAGATATGGCGCAAAGGATTATGTTCCAAAGCCTAGCGCAAATAAAGGCGAGCGTAAGCAACAAGAATGGATTAACGTTGTTAATGATTTGCTGAACGGAACAGTGAATCTGTCCAACTCCGAGCGAACCTTTTTAAATACTTTATCGGCATTTGACAATGTACCAAGGAAGAAGGCCAAGTTCCTGAACTTTGTGCGCAATGCTGTAGGCAATCGTGTAAATGCGACAGTTGTGGAGAGTGTTTGGAACAAAATGGAGAATGCGCATAAGCAAAGTCAACAAATGGCCATGAAAATTTCAGAGACCAATGTACAAAGTCAGAAGCAGAACAAAGGTAAATATTTTTCTATAACAGATCTGTTTAAGTTTATTGAAATTGGAAGAGTTCTTTATATAATTAAATTTTAGAAATGAGTATTATAATAAATTTATACATGTAATGCTACATATATAAGTTAAATATTTGGTTTTCAATAGATGAGATGACATGCATCCAAAATATGGATTCTAATAACTCGTTTGATAATAAAAATATTGCTGAGAATCAAAATAATGAAAATATATGCAAAGAAAATCATTCTGAAAGTCATCAAAATGGAAATGATGGAGCAAGTGAAATGACCAATGGGCATTTATACGAAAAACGAAGTAAATCTAAAAAACGGCAGTTGGAACTGAACAACATTCAATTACCAGAGAAAGATCAAACTGCTACAAAGATTAGAAAACAATCTGTTTCGAAAACAAGCGATGACGGAAGTGATGTTGCCAAGTTCAGTTGGAAGAAGACTATCTTAGACATTTTACAAGCTAAGGGTGAAATGCCTTTAAGAAAACTACGAGATAAAGTTATGAACAGATGTATATATTACGTTTTTAGCTTGAATGACAATACATTCAAATTGACTGAATATGCAAAAGCTGTTGCAAAGTTTAACAAAACAGTGGAAAAGTTAAAAAAATCATCCGCAATATGTATCTCGGAAAATAAAGTAAAATTACTTTAGTCAAATAAATCTGTGCGTCATTTTTATACAAAACAAAGTCAAGAAGAAATGCAAAGTAGATGTTACATAATAAAAAAGAAACCATTTCACTTGACTATCGTTTTTTTCAAAAATTATGATAATGAACTAGTTTGACATTTTTTAATTTGTATTAAATTTTTGCCTCAATCATAATTATTTGTGTCAAAGGTGTACAAAATGATTTTGTAATAAAATGATTGTTATATCTCATTTATTATATAAAAGGCTACTTTTTTTATACAGTTTATGACAAATTTATTTCTTATAATAAATACTTAATGATAAGACAGCTATTGGAAGATATGTGATCTTATTATGTAAGTGAGCACATATTGATATTTTTTTGTTACTTAGAACACAAAGCAGATTTTCATAAGCAGAATTTAATATATACAATCTTAATTTTATCTTGATGTATTTTGGATTAATGTGAATCAGATGGAAAATCATGCAAGAATTTTTCGGAATACCATGCATGATCACTCATAGTAGCTAAAAGACCCTTCGTAAGTACTTTAGCATCATTAGCTCCGAAATAGATCGGTTGCTGATCATATAACTGTGTCACTGTTCCTCCCAAAGCACTATAACAAATATAAGAAATAAATTAATAACAAATAAGTATTAAGTAATATTAAGTCAAATACTTGAATAGTAATACCTGAGAATTGCAGTGCCTGCACATATGTCCCACTTCTTGATAGCAGTCGTATGAACGTATGCTGTCGCATTACCAGCAGCTACTTCCAAAAATTTGTATCCTAAAATAATTTTTTATATGTATATATTCCATATGAAATTCCTAAATTATGATTAAAAGCATGAAAAAATGCAGGACTGATTAATAAAATATAAAAAATGAGTCTTAAAACAATTAGAAAAAAAAATATATATGTATGTTTGTTTTCATACGAGTCTTTAATAGCGAATTATGGAAATAAAATTACATTATTGAAGAAAGCCTTTACCTGCACCAGCAGCAGAAATAATTTTAACGTTGTCGCCAAAGGCAATTTTAGATGAATTTTTTACTTGTCCAGCATGTGAAAGAGATACAATTAAGATAGGTGTTTTATTGTCCTTTATCTGTTCAACAAAGATTAGCTAATATAAAAAATTTGTTATAATTTTCTTTGTTAAATTATCTCAATTTCATACAATTACCTTGGGCAAATTTTTCAAATTTCTTGATACACCATGAGTACTCCATGTCCAGAATAAACTATAATTCTGTTTTGTCTCAAACGGTTTATGTATAACACCAATAATTGGTTGTCCTTTAACAGCTATACATACCATAGTAGATACATATTGCAGTAAATTCTCTAAAAATATGATAGAATATCATACAAAAGCTGTCAAACTTGTTTTATAAGAAACTACATCAAGCTAGAAATATAAAATGTCCCAGAACCACTAATTGTAAGTATCCTTCCAATTTATTCAATCGTCGGAAAAAAATTTGTCTATTTGAAAAAAAAAACTTGGTGGATGTGGAACATTTGATATAAAGATTTGATATCTTAATAATTTTCCAATTTTCAAATGTAAAATTTTACTGCGTCTACATATTTATTTAGGAAATAAGCTTTACCCGCACATCTTAATATTTCTGAGATTGTTCATAATATGTTATATTATTACAGAATTGATGTGATTATCTGTAACATATTATGTCCAAAAATTTATTTTTATCGTTTGGTCCTGAAATCGACGCTTCTTCAATGTCTAGCCATAAACGATCATGAAAATATAAATTTGTTTCCAAATTGCGATTGCAAGTAATACATTTTCCTTACATTGTCTACAATCTAATCTTTGGATATCCCCTATGAAATTTGTGGCCAACTTATTGATTGTAATATGAATGTTTAAACATAAAAGTGCATAATATCAGTCATCTTAAAAATAACTGTGCCTGCCATAAATAACCTGAAAAGTAATTTTGTTAGAAGTACTGGAGTATTATATTGGCAACGATGCACCTTTACCTGTGAATTCTTTAGTGGCGTCAAGAGGATCTATCCAGATTGTAACATCATTAACGTTTACAATATCATCAGTTAAATCGTAACCTTCGATACTTTTAACAGAATTCTTAATGTCTTCTATTACAATCGTATCACAATCTTGCGACGTTTCCTCAGATATCACAGTAATCCCTGGAAATGCTTCCGTCAAAGAGCGATACATGGCACAATGAGATCTATAATCCGCCGCTGTTACTGGATCATTTACGCCTTTAAAGGAAATATAGAAGAAAAATCATATCACTGTTTTATATTTGTGCCAAAGTCTATCGATTCAAGAAGACAAATCATTGCATAAAAATATAATATAAGAAACAGATAGAAAATAGAGTTAAAAGATGAGACTATTATATCACATCATACAACTATGTATCGAATTATCAATAATTACCTTCCTTCGTCTGGCCTTTGCTCTCAATTTTGAATTTAATCTGATCGTGTACCGCCACTACTTCCAGACCTCCAATCTCCGCCGCTCTTATTGCAGCGGCAAGAAGCCGCTTCAGAGATACATCCTTGTCATTGCTCGCACGTCGATTTGTGCAGAGATAGAGGATGCCTAGAAGCACGAGGGCGCCCAGAAGCAGTCTCTGCATACGCACGCTCATTTCGCCGTTTTCTGGCGAATTAACAACGTGCGAGTCGCACGGTGCGACTAGCTATCGAACAAGATTTTTCACAGTGATGACTTTTAGTGCGACCACCTGTAAGAATAAACACATAATATGATATGTACAATCTTATATATATATACACCCAGCAAACACAATGTAACATGTACGTTACATGTAACATTGTGTTTGCTGGGATATACTACATATATGTACATACATACAGTAAAAGCATAAAATCAATATTTCTAAAACTTGCTAATTGTTTACACTTATTAATACGAATTAATAAGAACAATTATAGACTTATACAATTGTACATTAATTTCATCAATAAAAATGTTACAAAAGATAAGATTGCTTTCACTGTACACGTAAATTCGGCGCGGCTTTTTCATAACCTCGTCTGTTGCATGAGGTTATTCAAATACCAGATAATATTATACAAGCATGATTTGCAATAAATTTGTTTGAGACATTATCATTCAACATAGACTTTTCTTTCAAGATGAGAAAATCAAGAAATTTCTAAAATGTGACTTTTCTTTAATTAGTTTACAAATGTCAATCAGAGTAAAGAAAATATATTTATCTTTTCACTAATCTTAATCAATTTACAAGAGATAAATATGAGACAAAACAAGAATTTATATGCTTAGTGATTACACTCTTTATGTCTTTTTAATTTTTCCTCTTCTCCTAAATTAGACATATACAACTTTGATTTAAATTCAGAAAATGTCACTGCTGGTACAATCAAACCAATATTTGTCGCTTAAAAACTCTTCATAATGGCTCACAAATCTCACACTTTTCTACACGGCTTTTTACACTTTTATCTCACCCTCTTTGTTTATTATTTCGAATAAATAATATGCATTTTTTTTAGAAAGAACTGTTTAGATAAAATTATTAGATATCTACCAGTATACAGATTTACGCACAAATTCCAATATCAACAAACACGATCCGTTTGATTCATCTTTAAAATATGCAAAAATTCCGAAGTTTCACAGATTTTCCAAGGTTTTCGGTCTCTACTTCCGAATCCATTCTTCCCTCGTGTTTCCTACGCTTTCCGAGTCACGCTTATGCAATCTTGAGAATCGCGATTATTATGAGATAAGGAGGGAAGCAGTAGGTGATTGCGACGTCATTTGAGAATCGACCAAGCTGTGGCTACGGACAGAAAGAAATAAGGGAAGGACTATAAAAGGAAGTGGAGAGAGGAAGTGACAGATAAGCAAACCAGATTATGCTTACCGCAAGAAAAAAGGAGACAAGAGGAAGTCTGCGTCGTTGTACCACGTGTCTAACCCCTCGTCCTTCTCTCTCTTTCTCTCCCGGTTATTACGCGCCTTCAACACGCGCAATTGCGTCCTTGCGTTCTGCTGGGACAGAAAGCCATCATCAGGAGTTGTGTGTATATACATACATATACATGTATATCTATTAAAGGGATAGATTAAAGGGAGATACCTTCTGCGCAACATGCGCGCGTCTTTCGGAGATGGACGCAGAGTCGAGAGGCTGAAAAGGAGAGAAATCGCGTCCGGGGTCTCGCAATCCTGTTGCAAGCGATTCAAGGAAGAGCACGATGGATTCTCGACGGCCAAAAATGAATCAGGATTCAATCTCGCGACTTAAAACACAGACTTGCTTTTTATCCACGTTGGTAGTGGATACGCAAGGATATACATTTGCAATCTCAGCAAGATCCTCCCTGGTGAACATAAAAGCAGCATAAGTCGAATGTGAAGGGAGGATAATAGAAGCGGAAACAAAACTTCTAGGAAGCATAAATTGAAACTGGAACCTGAAAGAAGCGTTTACGCTGAATGTGCTGAATTCATACTGAAATATTTCTGTATGAAATAGTTTTGAAATGTTTTGTTGTAAATATTGTATAATATTTTCGAAATATTTCATGGAGTATTTTATTGTAAGATTTTGAAATATATCAGAGAAATTTCGTGAAATTTTTCTGAAACGTTTCATTGTAAGGTTTTTAAATATATTAGAAATATTCTCTGAAATATTTCTTTAATATTTCATTGTAAAGTTGGGCTTTTACTGGCCATTACTTATGCTGGAACCATTAGGAGCATTCTACAATAAGCGAAGGTGTCAATTATATCGTTTGCGACTGGTATTTGCAACTTGCAGTTGCCAGTTGCGACAACCAATGAGTGGAGGGTTTAATGTATAAAATTCGACGCTGATTGGCTGCCGCAAAACGCAACTTGCAATTGTAGAAAGCCCTTATTGTAGAAGGCCCTTCAAAGTTCAAGCCCTTCAAGAGTCACTAACAATATAAGTCAGCAGTTATTTCTTTCGCGCGCAATCACGTCCAATTGCGATCAATTATAACTATAATTGCAATAGCAAACATTGCTCCGTATTCTTCTTCTCTTCCTCCTTTCTGTCTCTCTCTCTCTCTCTCTCTCTCTCTCTCTCTCTTCCCTAGGTCGTTTCCCGCTAAAATAAGAATACTCGTCGAAGAACAGAAAGGTGGGGAGAGACGACGACGAGGCAAGCGCCTTCCCGAGGTCCGGCTGGAGCGCGAAACTGCTTGGCGACGTGCGGGCAAAACAAACGCGGCTCGCGACTTTTCCTTGTCGTGGTTGAGACAGACGCTGCGCGGAGGAAGACCGGCGGGACGAGTACCTGGGACGGTGGAGCACGAGCGAAGCCTCCTCCCTCTTTCCCTCTCCCCCTTGCTCCGGCTAATTCGTGGCGTGTCCGGGAAAATCGTGCACGCACAGACGAACGCGTCTGCGTGCCCGCGGACCGCGTGAATCGTTTTTACGCACGTTGCGACTCGCGACGCCGGAGAGACGCGGTTTCTTCTCTTTACCTGC
>VBVQ01004828.1:0-13552 GCA_011636635.1 Tetramorium simillimum | reverse complement strand
GTGAAAGAGTGGGGGGGGGGAAGGGGGACGAGGGTGAGCACCGCGACTCGCGCCAGAATTTACGGGCTGCATGGCGCGATAGTGCAAATTATGTTCATGAAACAATGTAGCGGGCGTCGTCCTCCGTTTTCCTCGTCTCGTCGCTCGTATATCCAGCGCGCTCTTGTCTATTATGTGTATACGCGCGTGTTGTATGTGTCGGCGCGGGTATTGTCGAGTGGCCGTACTCGTGCTTCACACAGGGTAGGTAGGTAGGTAGGTAGGTGCGTTCGCGTGCCAATGCGATGTGTGACAGGCTCGCTCGTGGTGGACTCGCGCTCTCGGGCTCTCGGACGCATCCGTTAGGATGCATTTATGCCGCTCGTGGCTGCAGATAAGGAACGACACCGCGCTCTCCCAGGGCCCCAGGCCAATCTTCTTGCCATCTTCGCCTGCTCCACCCTTCCACGTAGGTCTCGTACCGGCGATAAGATTTGCATGAAGCTTGCTACCCTCGCTACACTGCTTCGATCGTAGCGACGATTTACGTCCGCGTGCTGCTGCCATCTCGTCTCTTCTTACTCTTCTCCGCCTAATTTACGTCGAGCTTTCGGTAATGTAATCGTGTAGTCTGGAACGTTATGTTCTACCAGACAAAACGATTCGCTGTACGGTATTAGCTTGTCGTTTGGCCAACGTGGACAAAATCACGTAGAGAACAGATATAACTCTGACAACTCGGCAAAGGGGGAGGTCGTAAAACAATTTATTTTTTGATTAACAATTTAGATTTCGAATATAATGCAAAAATTTTATTTTTATTAATGTATGCGAAAAATTAAAAGATTGAGAGAAAATTACAATGTATCAAATCTGAAGTATATGTATATAATTAAGCATTTACGTATTTCATAAAACTGTGTAGATTATCACATGTTGAATCAGCAATTTTTATATAGCGTACGACAACGTAACATTTTAATTTAACGCTTTAAAGTAACATGTCTTATGTAACGTGCGCGCGCGCGTGCGTTTTCTACACCCGGTTGCGTTTTCCATTGGTTAGGAAAATAGAATCCTGAAGCTAGTCTGCCGTGTATACGCGAAGAGTGGAAGAAATTAGAGGGTACTTTTATGCAATTGTTATTTTGTATGAAGTACCATCCCGCATCATTGTATTCGGAGCGTAAACGGCGAGAGTAGCGTAATTGAAGTATTTTAATTTCACGAAACACAACAGCATAGAAGAAAAGGGGCGTAGAGTCCGCTTTTGTCTCGTTGAAAATAAAGTTAGGATTCGTGCCTCATTTGCCGTGATACTGTCGGACAATGGCAGAGAATGCGCGGGAACAGGTTTTCCTTGAACACGCGCCTCGTATAAAATAGTCAGTTACTTAACCATCGTTCGTATGTAATGTTTAAATGTCACCTCGCAGCTCACCATATTTTCATCTTTCTTGTCCCGGTGAAATCATCGATGACATAACTGCAGGAAAAGATTTATTTCAAATAACAAACAAATTTATTCCGACTAAAACTAGAATACGTTCTTAATAATCTCTGGTATTTATTTTTCGTTGTGCATTTTTTGAAAAATATAGACTTAACTGCAGATAGAATAAGTGAAAGTATAAGATATATAAGAGATTACAATATAATTATTAATAATTCAACAGCACAATTATTGTTTGAATAATAAAGCACGTTATTGGACATACTATTTGTTAATTTATCAATAAATCAGAAAGCACTTTTTTTTTCATTGTTTCGAAATATAACGTCGCTTAAAAAGTTTTCTCTTTAATATAAACGCGATATTTTTATTCGTTCATACATGTAATATTTCATGAAATGTGCTCGTACAATAGAATCGAAAGGTGTCTCGTTATTCGTTTCCACTCTTCTCTCTGCTGACGCAGCGCGAAAAGGGGATCGAACTACTTTACTATCAGAAATTTTGCGGGACATTCGTATTGCGCGGCGCGAAAGGAAAACGTGTCTGCCGAGATGTAACTGCAATTTTATGCAAATGGGAAAGGGGGATACGCGTGCCTGACTCGAGGAACGATATTGCAAATATTGCCGACGTACCATTTTATTCTCTTCGCTTTTATTTAGACTGTCTCGAACTTCATTCTAAGACAAGTGAAAAGTAAGATCGCGTAAAGTTATTTTGATAGGATAAATTTTATTGTTTATTGCTATTATATCGTTTCATTAATTTATCTGCGAACTACGTTTTCTCTCTCTCTCTCTCTCTCTCTCTCTCTCTCTCTCTTTGATACATGTATATATATTTATTTATTTCGTGCGTTGAGATCGCGCTACGTATTATAGCTTTAATCCGCATCGATGCTATCTTATATGAAGTTCTAATTACTCTGACAACTATCGCGCCGTTGACGTAATCGCTTGTTTTCCTGGCGCCTGTGTCCCGCGGCGTTGAATTTTTTTCACGACAATCTCGTTAAGCGATCGATCATTATCTGATAATCGGTGGATTGATCAACAATGGCGCTATTCTTTTTAAAAACTGCAACTACGATGTTCTTTTATGGTTCTTTATCGGGATAATCTAGTCCATAGTATATTGATTAGAATATAAATTATATGCTCTACTGCAGATATTTATTTTACTGTGCATTCTCTTTATACACAGTTTAATAGCACAACACTTTAATAGTATATTCTATTTGTTATATAATTGTGCAATATGATCAGACTGCTTTCTGCAAATATAAATTTTAGGTTCAATTGTGCCCTTATACAGTTGATTACATCGTGAAATTTAAATTGTTTGGGGAGTTCTTCGGATATTTGTTGCGCTTATATCATTCTTACTACTAAGAAACGAACAGCAATGCGATTATTAAATTCAAGACAACTCACGCGCTTCAGCCGTCGAACAGCTTGCTACGGTATTTCATTAAAAATTCTTAAACAAATTTTTATCGTATCTTGCTCAAGTCCCTTGCATTCTGCTTCAGGCAACTTTACTTACTCTCGAGTCAGACGGCGGAAGAGTCAATTTGTAGAGGCCGCGGCCAGTTAAATGAAACATAGCCGGTCTAAATTCACACGCACGCACGCACGCAGTTTCTTTTCACGGCAAGTCTCGCCGGCGCGTCGAGAATTCGCTCAATTTTTACCGGAGTGCTTGCACGTAGAGAGAACGTACGCGAAAACGAGAAAGCCATCCTTGTCTTTCCTCATCGGTTTGCTGACTGTAAGGGAATGAAAATGGAATGGTAGAGCGAAGCACCCCGAGCGAAGTCGCGAGGAAATCTTGGAATTTCCTTGTCACCGTGAAGCTCCAAAAATCCAGATAATTTCACGGCGCGAACACGAGCGATTTATGGGCGCGTTTTCGTTGCTGTTGCGGAACTGCTTTCTCTCTCTCTCTCTCTCTCTCTCTCTCTCTCTCTCACTCTCCCTCTGGAGCTTACGTTTTTCCGCGCGACGGAGGACATTTCTGGAAAGCGCCGGTTGCTGTACGTATTTAGAACACGCCTCTGAAAACCGCATCGTACTTTATAGTGGAATCGACTGCGTGCACGTGCACGCGCGTGCAGTTCTCCCTTCGCACGCGTGCACCAGCTCCCTTTTCGCTTGCCTGCGTGTCCTCTACTTTCTCGCTAACGACATAAATTTCCCTGTGCCTTACGCGCATGGAATTTATGTTTCGCTCCATTTTTACCTCGGTTAACGTCGAAGAGTGAAAAAAGGACTACTTTTCGAACGATTTCATATCCTTTATTTTTTACGTGACGAACCTCCAATTAATTACGTTTTGATAAATATATATTTTATATCACACTGTTTTACGCTACGAAATATTAACGTATTACGAAATTAATTTTAGTGTCACATAATCATTTCTTTTTTGTAAATTTTTTTTGTCTTATTCAAAAAGAGAAAGAATAAATATAAACAATAATTTTTTTAAAAACGTTATAATGATACACAATCTTATTTTTTCTTAAACAATTATGTATGTGTAATATATAATTAAAAAAAATAAATTATCAGATATATTTATAGTTAAATTTAATTAAGAAATGAAAAAAAATTGTTTTCTTAATTAGTACATATTATTTATTTAAATTTGCATGTTAAGGTTAATGACTTTACACATTGTGATGAATATCCATTATTTCACAAAATAAGTTTTTTATCAACGTTTACACATCGCTCGTATTTTCTCATCTCAATTATCACTCGTGATTCATCGTCGATTGCTAAACACGCAAGGCTGCTATAGTCATTTCCGTTACTCTCGAGATAGTCAAAAGTGCATAATAGTGATTCTTGTTATACTAGACGCGTTTATTGTGACTCATTCTCTTCTTAGATGTGACTTATTCTCCTTTAATCAATATATGTATGTAACGGTAGGACTTGAGCAAATAATGTTTATTCTGCTTTAATCCTGACACTCGAACATCATTATTTTATTTTGATTAACAAATAGTAATTAATGTAATTTATCGCAAAATTTCTTTCATTTTGCTAGTCTAATTTGAAACAGAAGTATTGCATTACGAGTACAAATCAATCATAAATCTAGTTCTTACATGTGCGTGGTTTACATACATAAATTAAATATATTGTATAAAAATTAAAGCTGATTTACATAGAAATCTATGTAAAAATTATTTAATTTGAGTAATTTTTTTCTTTTATATTTCTTTCCCAATAGGGAAATGTTTTATAATGATATAAAACGGCCAAATATAAAACACTATAATGATATAGAAGTCACGGTCAAATTAAACTCTTAATATCTTTTTATTATATTATATATTGTCTTCTATGAAATATTTGATTTATCAGCATTTTGTATAAATCACAAATTGATACTGCTATAATTTCGACGAGTTCAGATTTTGATTCAATGAAACCAACATTAATCTTCATTTCCATTATCGCGAATAAACATGGGGCTTATATTTTTGCACGGTCGCGTTATGTGAAATTTAAATTCGCTGATATCATCATACATTCGATTTCAAATGCTCGATGAAAAAAATTTTAGCAAACCTGTGCAAAAATGAACTCTGCGGAATTAATGGAATTCAGTTCTTGATTTATGCTCGATAGTTGCATTGTACTTGAAATAACGTTGCTGGCGACTCTCATTATCACTTAACTTATCACTTCTTGTCGCGGCAGAGCGACTTGTCGCGATTTCTCAGCGCGTAGATGGAACACGACGCAGGAGGCAGCCTCTCAAAGAGAATCGAGTCGCCACGCGTAGTCGCTCCGAGGCGACCGGGGTGTTTCACCCCGAGTTATGCGAGGACGTAATCGAGTTAGATTTGCCCGGTACCCCTCCCTCGCAGTTGGTCGGAGCGCTATACTTTCTGAATAATAATCAGTCCCGTATTCAAAGCCGGTATACACCGGTATACGCCGGTGTTGTTGGAAGGGAACGAATAGAGCGCGCAAACGCGGTATCGCGCACATGGACGTGTGTGCATTCGCGTTGCAGCCAAACAGTAGTGGCGGAGATGGAGCAAAAGCGGAAGGTATGCGAGATGAACGGGAAAAGCGAGAGAGCGAGCGAGAGAGAGAGAGAGAGAGAGAGAGAGAGAGAGAGGGTAGGAGGAGAGAAAGGGGTGGGTTTTGTTGGACCTAGAGCTTGCTGCAATGGGAAACGGAGTAGAGGGGGAGAGGATCGTGTGACATTATCATCGCTAATGAATATTCAGTTTTGCTTGGTTCGACCATCGGCAGACCCGGTCGATGTCGTGACTCCAGCAGCAGGTCCCGTGACGATTATCGTGATTACTCGCGGTAATCGTCGTACCGCTCCTCTGCCCTCGCGTCTCGCAATTTTCCCGTGTATCGTTCTTCGAATATTCAGAATATAATAAAGCAGATCGCAACTATCACAAAATAGGTTTTCTCTTGTAATTTTTCACAAAATTATACTTCTTGTTTTATTTATTACATCTAATATCTTTATATATTTTTATTATAGATATTGTATGCTATATATCTTATTGCAATGAATATTTTTCATACTACGTCCAACTTCGATAATTAGATTGTGTTCGATGTCTTATCATTTCGACACAATTTTGCGCTTTGTGGATAATTCTTATTTATTTGAAGCTTTATCATATGTGTACATATATATTATTCAAAGTTGAAAATGTTATTATTTCATGTTATATTTCGTGTAGATTTCACGTTTATAGAACATGTGGCTTTTCTGGTGCGAGAATAACGAGTAGGTGGTGTCTCCGATGCATTTGCATTTTGCGAATAAAATGTTGCTGTAAAAATTCCATGAGCAAGGCAATTACTTTTTAGGGAAAGTTATTTTGGGGCAACCGCCGAAGTGGGGTCTCGTAATTAAGCGTAATTACCGGGTGGGTCGATCAATCGTCACCGGCCGTAAAACTATGAAAATTAGGACGGTCCCGTTTTGCATAATAAAATCTTGCTTTCGTTAATTATAAAACTCACGGTCGCAACGCGCTGGTTATGACCGCCGGCGCAGTGATTGCGCGCGTCTGATACGATCGAAACCTGATTAATTATTCGTGTGTGGGCAGATTGTCGATGGCATGGGCATAGTTGGAGCTGCTTAATTGATCCCTTCGTGATTGACGCGTTGTGTATTACCGATTACTATAACCGCATTGTTATTGCGTCGCACGGTCAGTTTTTACATCATAATCAAAGCGTGCATCTTTATTGAATGCGGCACGGGCGGCGTTGGAAAAAGTCGAGAAAAACACGCACTCGCTCGCGCTCGGTTCAACTTGTTTGTTATAATGATAATGGTCGATTCATCGATACTGCTGTTTCCGGAACGAGGAAACGGAAAGGGCGCGCGCAAGTCCCGATAGCGCTCGTATGCGAGTGGTACGAATGAGCGCCTGGGGAAACTTTCGTGCTGGGCTTCCGAGTCGTTATTCCTGATTTGCATTTGTTATTATAATTGGGAATAATCGATGCTGCTGCCGTATAACGAGCGAGCAGGCCCAGACACCCTCGCCCCACCGCGCCGGAAATGGATCGGGACAATTACTGGCGGAGGAACGAGCCGACAAAGTTTTCCCCGACTTTGCAACTGTGTCCTTCCCTAACTTTCCGTTCCTGACTCTCCCTCTCGCGAGGGAGGGATGCACAATGATATTTTGGCAATTAAACAGCTCCGCTTACACGCATTTCGCTCGCAAATGCCGTTTATTCACGGCGCCGTCAATCTTTGTTTGAGACAAAAATTTAATTTCGACGCTGGCTGCTCGTCGATTTTATTTCAATTAAGCGCCGTCAGTCAACGACTTCTTTCGCTTAATTGAAACGTTGAAAAATTATTTTCTCTGCTATTCCGAAAAAAGATTTAAACACCTTGACTGGATTTGCCCTGACAGCCTATGCTTTGTAATGTTCTTGAATAGTCTGCGTGAAAAACATATAAAAACGTAATTGCACGGCTTTATGACGATTAATTAGACGGAGAATGTAATAACTTTATTATGCTTGCCGGCAAGGAAACGGAAAACGTGACTGTGCAGATTCGTGAGTTTCGGGGACGAAATTATACAGTTTCCACTTGAAAGTTAGAATGTCCTATTGTCGTATCACCGTTAATTGCCTAGAGCTGTGAAGAGCGAATAATTTTCGAATCTTGTAACACTTGTGTTACATTTCTCCATTTCTACCAATGTAGATCAATTTAATTTCATTTTGCTTTAATTTACTTTTCATCTTCTTTAGTTTTAAGAATTGGAAAAAGATGCAAGGCAAGTTAAACTGAGATTAAAGTTGACCTACATTGATAGCAATCGACATTAGTGAATCAATGCGTAATAAGCGATTTATACATAATAGATAAGGAAGGAGGATCAAAACATTGTCGAATTCGAAACAAGATAGTCTTCAATAACATATTGATCTACTCAATTACATTCAGTCAACTCCAGACGTAAGGTTTTATCAAGAAACTCGCAAATATTTCATCCACAAAGACTTGTTGCTCCCGTTTGCATGAGTATGTCACCACAATAGAAAAGACCCGCGAATGATAACGAATTTATTGTGTCTATACATGTATAAATATGTCTAAATCTAAAGCATCTTCTAAGAAATCTTTAGATTTCTATTCTCGGAGAATACGGTAGTAAAAAACGTGTAAGCTTGATTTTGATTTAGCAAATTATCTACTCTACTATATGTATGTAAAATTGAGGAAAAAATAACGGATCGTTAAGCTAAGCTCTTCCAGACTATTGGTGCAAATAGAGACTTTAAACGCAGTGGGTTAATAAAGCGGATCGTAGTAATCGGGATAAAATGTAAAACGCAGCTCAGCAAAGGTCCGAGGACGAAGTTACACCACATCTACTTAAAAGCTAGATGCGATTTATAGCCGTGTCACGGACAGTAATTGGCTAGATCTGCATTTCGGCTTGAGATTTCGAACGGTCGTCGCGCAGGCCACCGGGGCGAGTTTGACAAATCGAGCAGCGTTGAGATCCCGGGATCCTTCTGGATGAAAGAGAACGCCGCGGCGAGTAATGTGTCGCGCGTGTATACTTTGTTGTTGCTTCGCACTTTGTTGCCTCGTACTTTGTTGCTACAGAGCGGAGCGAGCGGTGTTTCGCGATGGCGGCGCGGCTGACAAAGTGGATCGCGGGAACCGCCATCAGTCACGAGTTCCGCGGCGTATTCATCCCTGTCTTTCTTGCCACGCTCCACGTTACTTACCGTTATTAACGCGGCGAACACACGCGGCCGTCTGTTATACTCCGGTAAATGCACGCGGGGCGGCATTTACCGCATCGCGATTATTTATAAATCCGCGCGCGCGCGCAACCGGTCGCTTCCGTCGTTGCTTTTCCGATCGGCCGTGAAATCGATTAACTCGCAGGGCATCGACTTTTTACATCGTTCCGTCGAA
The DNA here is from genome assembly GCA_011636635.1 of Tetramorium simillimum. NCBI lineage: Eukaryota > Metazoa > Arthropoda > Insecta > Hymenoptera > Formicidae > Tetramorium > Tetramorium simillimum. The sequence goes on along the minus strand of VBVQ01004828.1, from coordinate 4,656 downwards.
ATATTCTTTTATTCTTGCCTTTCATTATTCGACCGTCTATCCAATTCTTTTATATAATTAACGATTCATGCGCGTTAATTATTCCTTTCTAAAGATTTTACAAGATGTATAGAAATATGTTGCTTGTTGTCAATTTTTCATAAAAATTTTATCAGTAGGAGAAGAACGATTGCAATTTACTCGAAATGACCAATTTTTTTCTTTATGTTTCAGGTAAGATCATCTAGAAAGAAGCAACTGCGTTAGTTCAGCTGTATATCCTCGATGTACCTTGGTCTACGGATTTTGGTAAATTTAAAAGTAGACAATATAAATAGGTATAATTAATTTTAGTTGTTATCTCTTAAACTTTGTGTATACTATAAAGCTTTGATTAAAAGCTCAAATATCAAAAACTCTATAAAATTCTATAAGGAACGGAAAACTATACGTATAGTAAACTAAAGTTAGAGTTAATTGGATATAAACATGATGTTGATAGTTAACCGTAAGCGGTAATAAGCAATAATAATTAACTTTGATCTCTTTTATAGTTAATAATTTATATAATTTTTATTTATTCATGGTTAAATATCGCGTTAGATAATATCTTTGCAACATAGATATTGTTGTTATCACGATAATGATGGCAAGTGCCACAACAAGAAGGTAGGAGCTTCTGGTGATTGCTCTAGTTAACGCGGTCGAGCACTTATCGGAAATTATCAGTGAGACGTAACCGCCATTACGTAGGCAAATGCAGGTCGTTAAGGCCTATCTTCGATGCAGGTTAACCACGATACTATGCACCTTGTCACGGATGTGCCTCAGAGTCTGTAAATATCGGCTAAGTCCCTCACTTTTCCGCTGTCACCTCCTTACAAAGATCCGATCATCGTAAGATGCACGAAATTAATATTTAGGAGTGATAAAGATATTTTATTTAATTATTATTACGCGAGAAAATTCGAACATTTAAAAAAATCAGAATGTATAGAAATGTCAATAAAAAAAATTAATTCTACAAGAATAAGGATATATAATTGTTTAGTATTTATCTAATTAGAATTATTTTTTTCTTAATTATATTTTATATAGATATTTTTTTAAAGAAAATTTTTTAAAAGAAAAAGAATATTATTTTTAAGAATATAATATTCTGTGAAGTTTACCTCTATTTTCTTCTTGGAAAGTGGCTTTGTTGAATCGTTGATGTTTTATGCTCGATTATAAATCTGATAAATGATAATAGACGACTCATATCCGTTCGTACCCCGAAATGATTATCCTCAGGTGTTGTTGATTTAATCGAATAATATTTTAATGAGATTATTTAACGTATAATTATTTGATCTCTTTTCTCTTCGTATCAGGTGCTCATATCGCGGTCTTTTCCAGCACATGTATAATAATTTAAAAATAAACATAAATGAGTTATTCGCTGCAGGTGTTAATATAGTGTACGGAAAGTATAATAGAAGTATATAATGAAAATTGGAGATGAATGAATAGATAACAAATATAATTGATATTTCGAATGTTTTTAAAGATTTAATAAGTGGTAATCAGTTTATAATGAGATAAATACTTACATTTGTCAATTTAGCTGTCTTCTTTTTTACGTAACTGAAATTCAATTAACGTGTAGACACTAAAAACAACGCGTCGCGCAACTCTTGAGCGACGTTACAGAGCGACGCAATCAATTCTCGACGAATAAGGAGATGGTACTCATGGTGTATTAGCTCTCCTCTGTCCTCCGCGCAGGTCTTTCCCGAGCATGCAATTCACTCCACGCGAGAATTATCTCGTTTTCTGATATTTAACGGCACCGACGACGGGGCGTCCCGCGTTGGTTTCATTATCATCGCCGTTGCGGTTCTCGCAACGGACCTTCGTGCTTTCTCCCGTACCGAGTCCTTGAAAAATAATTACAGCGATCACTTCCCAGGCCATATCGGCGTTGGAAAGAACGACGCTCTCCGGACAAATTGAGTAATAAATCGCGCCGCGCGTACTCGCCATTCCCTGCCGGCGCGCGTGCATTCGCACGCATCGTGGAGTCTTCTCTTATTTGTTGTTTCGAATCGAGTGACTCGAACAGGCGCGTTAATTGGAAAGTCAAATATCGGTGTGAGCGTGAGAACATGAACTCGTTATCCTTCGTTCTTGTGAAACCGACCTTGAAAATTCGGCTGACACTTCCTGGTTCGTACGATCGCAAATGCGAAAAGGGTTGCCGGAATAATCAAGACGAGATCCCTAACGTATATAGGAGGAAGTCGATTTTTCCATTCGCGTCATGGTTCCTGAGCGCACCTGCTCGATTTACTGTATTTCGTTTTGTTTCCATGTACGCAGAAGAAAAGAAAATATAACCGTTCTTCCGTAGAGAAAATTATTACATTACAGTTACATTATCTGAGATATCATTTATTTAATTAATTAGCAGGGATTAATCAATATATTTCTCACATATACATATATACGTATATATATAAATCTTTATATTGGATAATTTATTAATGACATACATATATAAAATAAGTAAATTTCAATGTCTTTAATTTATTTCGTTTAAATAAATTGTTTCAAAAATGTTTTTATTTAAGTTAATAATACGTGTGTGTGTGTGTGTGTGTGTGTGTGTGTGTGCACATTTAAATATTTAATTTAACATATTTTCAATATTGATATTCTTTTATATTTTGCTATTTCGTTAGTCACATGACATGGAAATTTATCTTAAATTTATCGTTGTTACAAATGTGTGAATCGTTAGGAACTATAGTTATCGATGTTGGCACGTCAAGCGCAGAGGAAAATGTGTGGTAACTGGAAAGTACCGTAACGTATCGACGCAGTTGTCGATCGTTACCGATCGTTGCGTGAGACGTTTACAAATAGACGTCTACCACACACAGCAGATGCAATGTCATTCTCCGACGAAGGTACCGTGTCAAGTAACTCCGATAACAACGTTTCGCTCTAATAAGTGTTCGATGTACGGTGCAAGTTTCCCCTCGCTTTCTCATTGCTATTCTGTCGTATTGTCGCACTGTTCTTGGATCACATGGAAGCTTCTATAGCCGAAAGTTCAACCGGCAACTCTTCCCTTTGATCCTTATCATTTAATTACGCGACATCGAGCGCCGATCCTTGCACGTGACCTGCGTGTACTGCGACGATACGTGAAATAGCGCGCTCGGTTGGGGAGAGTCGCGGGCGAAACTGCGGTCTCATTTTCTCTCTCGGCCGCGCCGGGCCGGGCCGAAGAGTCGATTGCTAAAACGCTAAAGAGAAATGCACGTCGCGCGGCTCTATCTTCCTGTTGGTGGATTCGCGAGATTCCGGCGTCTTGCCCGAGATTTCTCGCTGCCCGAAAAGCAACGAGCGGAAAACGATGGAGCGTAAGAGATAAACGTTGCCCTTCTCTCTCATTCGCCCTCTCGATTCTTTCTTCTCTCGCGAACCTGTCTTCCCATCGGTCTTCCAAGAACGGCTAAAACCTCGTAAATCGACGGTGAACCAGTTATCGGGTGGATAACGGAAAGCGTTAGTTACGCCTGCGAGAGGTTGGGATAACGTTCGGCGGAGTAGTTGGTCTCTAACGCGCGCGGGCAAGGGTAGATATTTCCCATTTTCGTTCTATTTTCGGTGCACGAACGGATCTCGACCTCTGATGCGTTCGGATATCCCGTCAGCTAGATATATGCGCGCTCTCGATCCATTAGGGGAAAGGGCGAGCAAGCTCTTGACGTCGCAGACTATCGACAACGTAACGGGCGTGCAGGAGTGCACTAAATTAACAAAGTGAGAGGAGAGCGAGACGAGACGATTATCGAGCTGACTGTTCACTCGATCTTGGAATATTATATTGCCGACGATTAAGTCACACGTGGCGGTTATCGTCGTGAGATCGTTGCGCAGTATATGCCGAAAGAGAGAGAGAGAGAGAGAGAGAGAGAGAGAGAGAGAGTTAGGCTAAGACCTTCGTAGTCGAGTTCGCGAGGGCTAAGCGAAGGTCGGCGAATCTTACGAGCGAGGTCGACGAGAATCGCGTTACTTTGATGGATGACCCGAGGCTTTCCAACTATTTTGCCTCGACGGGGGCTTCGGGCAAAAACCGTTATGGATCGAGTCTGAAGGCGGTGCGGGGGGAGTAAGTTGAGAGCCGTCGATGGTGGATAGACGGGGGCGGCGGTCGGAGGTGAGAGTTCGACGAGCGATCGCAAGAAATTCTCAAGGAGAGGCTGAGACGCACGGCTATCGATTTTCCTCTTCTTCCCCGTCGCGGCGCGGTTCGCTTGACGGAGGCGGCGCACTCGTCGTGCTTCAATTCATGAAATTTTCCTTTCCTTGTCGGTTCTAGTCACGAACCGCGCGAGAGACGGTGCACCGAGCGGAAGATACGAAACGAAATTGTGGTGCCACGCATCTCGACCACTTCCGCCGTTCTCAGATCAAGGAAGGTGCCAACGTCGAGATTAGAATTGCTATTTTCAATTCACTTCTGTCAGTAATGTAACTTAATAATTTTTCTATAAAGAATACCTTCTTTCGATAATCGAATGCATCAGCACTATATATTTTCTTTTCTCAAACACAAATTTGATCAAATTAAATCAAGTTATTTATCCTTGGAATATTTAAGCAATAATTTAATAATAAATAAAC
>VBVQ01004827.1:0-13559 GCA_011636635.1 Tetramorium simillimum | reverse complement strand
CTGAAACTCTCATCCTCTGTTCTTCTTTTTTGTGCGCCATTCGACGCGGTGTACAAGGGTGCGGGCGGCTTTATTAGAATTTTATTGGATTGACGCGACCGCTTTCATTAAACTAGATGTTGCTAATTGAGCCGAGGTTTTCAGTCTTCCTCTTTTTTTTTCTCCTTTCCGCTCTTTCCACTCTCTTCCAATTTGCAACCCCCCGATACAAATATGATGCGTTGCCCACGGCCTCGTCGACGTAATGCACTGGGGACTGTTTTTCGCGTCTATCCCTTCGCCCAACACTGTCCCGTCTCGCCCCCTTCTTCTTCTTATTTACTCTCTTCGCACCCTCCAGGTCTCTCCGTTTGTCGCCACTTTTTCGCCTTCGACCCCTCGTCGCTTCTCCCTTTATGTTCCCCGAGCTTTCGTTTCCTTTTTTTTTTTTCTTTCACCTTTCTCCTCGCCACTTTTTCGCTCTCCACTTCCCGTCTCCCTTTTTCGACCCTGCTTTTCCTTTTCCGCGATAGCATTTAACATTCGGAAGGGACGAATGCGTCAGATACTTCAAAGGAGTTTAAACAGACTACATGACTGCGATATTCTTCATGACTTTATTTTTGTATCTCGAATTGCGAGAAATAATTTCCACGTCTTGGAGATATCTTTTTCTTCACCGTTTTCGTTTTCGGTTGTAAACTTTCTCGATTTTCTCTCCGTTGTAAAAACGTCCTTTTCATTCTTTCTCGACATTGTAAGATTGTAAGATATTCTCGTGATCTATGAACGATCCTCCGCGCTATCCGCTCGGGTTGATTCATCGCATGGCTATTCATTGCGGTTCTTTTAACATTAATATACAGAGTGGCTTACCGAAAGCTTTCTTAATCACCGATTCTATAGTCGTATTTTAATATGTTTTTCCGTAATTAAGCGGATACATTTTTATACAATTTCAGAAGGGATGGAGAGACTTCACGTCCGCCTGTTAATTATTTTACGTTCTTACCCGTAGATTGAAGTATTACATGCGGATTGTAATGGCGATACGCCGGAAACTGCATTATGTTAAACACGCTATTAAATATTTATCGGCGAACGCGTTTTGGGACGCAATTAATAAATTCATCGTATACCGCATTCGGCGTTATTAGCGTTATTACCTACTTCGTATAATATTACCGGCGGTACTATTTAGCATCATTACTCGTGCTCGACGTACGTAATGGGACTCAAATTCGATTAATCGAGTTTGGAGCACGGCGGTTTTAAACATGCCGGTCACGTAGCGATGAAGTGCTAACGAAGATAGCACAAACACGCGCTCAGTTTCTGGATCGTTAAATATTCCAATGCGCTATCTCGGCCCCGGCTTGTCGCAGGGGGATGCGTATATACCTATCCTGAACCGGAGTCTCTCGAAACAGGGTTGTCCTCCGGTATGATAGGGGAAATCAGCGCCCTCGGCTAACCCTTAATTAAATGCCTCTCGTTACCCATTGGCCCTATCATCAATAATTTTAGTAAATTGTGGGCCGAGAGAATGCTAATTCCTAGTTAGTCGTCCGTGAATTTTCCTACATGTATACCTACTTTTTAAGGTCAGTCTACAATGGGTTGTTAGTCGATGGTCAGATGTCGGAAACAAGTTGTAAGTGTGTCGTAAGACAATCATAAGTCTGTAATCGGCCATCAGAAGCAATTGACCAAATACTACCACCAACGACTTATGACTTATTGTTAGAATTAGGTTAAGATTGACCTGGATTTATCTCCGATTGGCTGAACTGTTGTGACATTACTATCTGCTACGATTTATTGTGAATGCAAAGAGTGACCCAGAAAAGGCCATTTTTTTTCGCCCGTTTTTGGTCCCTCGATTTTTTTAAGTAAATCGTATGCCAAATGTTACCTTACTTTATAATGAGGTATAAATTCTCGTACATTTTTATCTTGAGGTGACAATTGGTTTCTGAGATAGAGAGGATCTTGAGGTTTTTATAATGAATTGACACATACCTTAGTGCTTATACATGAATGCCGATTGTTTTCTACAAGTCAAACCTCGAATTAGAACTATTAACATTTATTCTGCTTTATTCCCTGCTTTGGGAATAGTACACGGAGAGAATTTTTCCTTAAAATTTAGCCTAACAATCATGGTAATCGTGGGATAACTAATATTTCGAAGATTTTTGTAAATTTTCTCTGATTTATATGAATAAATAATATGAATAAATCCTCGAGATAGATAATCCTGTGCCATTAAAATGGATTTCACGATATAGACATTATTTTTTGTGATAAAGCTCGCCCTATTGGATCACAGCCATTTCTTTTTTGAAGAAATTTGACTTTAGATTTGTAATTAGCGACCCAAAAAACCTGAGGATATCTTGAGTTTTCAGAGTATTAAAAACACTGTGCTTTGAAGAACATGAGCTTTATCGCTGATGAACTTTGATCCTCTACTATCTCAGAAACCATATGTCACTTCGAAATAAAAATTCGCGAGAATTCATACCTCATTATAAAGTAACATTTGATATACGATTTTCTTAAAAAATCGAGGGATCGAAAACGAGCGAATTTTTGAGTCATTCTTTTTATGATTAACGATTTACGATTCCTAACTTAGGACTAAATATGTTACGATTATGACCAACAATTCATTGTAGACTGGCCTTTAGACCTCATCGAAAGACATCTCTTCGATCTGCGAATATCGAAAAAATAACAAAATGAAACGAAAGCAAAAAAAAAAAGCAGTCGACACGTCGATAACGATATTGACAATCGAGTTGCAAGCTAGAAATTCATTTTCCGCGAATGAAATTTCGAGTTATCAGCTAAGCGGGGACACAAAACATGTTGGCAAGAGCCTCTACGGGTAACGAAAGCGAAGAGCATCGCGGGAAAATGCAGTTTCAGCTCGACGAAGGTCCGCATTAAAAAGTGTATTTAGCTACCGCGGGAATTTGCTGTCGGGACGACGTTAATGGAGTCGCGCACTTCGCAGTTTCCACCGGCTACCCGAAACTCGAAGCTCGGTGCACGCCCGGGAAGTTTGTGTCGCTTTAAATAGTCCGGCATTGACTCGCGTGTCGCTTCGGAGGAAGTGGCCCCTCGACCGCGTGTATCTTTTTCGCGACGGCGGCCGCGGAGTTTTCCTCAGCGGGAACAGCGGTGCCGGGGTAATTCCCGGGGGATTTTTCGTAATTGAAAAACTTTCCAACAGCCTCGCTAATCCTTTGAACCGGACGTTAGAGTCCGTGAGCCCGCCGCAAACCTTCCTCCCCTTCCCGCCGCTCGTTCTCTTTCCCTCACTCGATTCTTTTAAGAAAACTTTACGCGAGTTTGCTCAACTGTTTGCTACTCGTATGAGAAAACACGCGTTGCCACCAAAACAGATGGCACGGCTTTTAATACAAAATGTTGTTGTATTTTGAGAGGATCGTCATCGGAAGAATATTTGCGCGTCACTCGCTGGAACGTATATTAAGAGAAAATTATTGTAAATGAAAATCACAGAGTATGATGGTAATTTAAAGTTGTATATTCGTGAAGCACTTTTTATTATTGTAACTTTAGTAATTATACACTGAAAAAAATTCTGGTTAAAAATGGACGAATCAGAACAATTTTGTAGGATTGATCAAATATTCTGGTTATTTTAAAAGGAATTCTAATTATTATAAATTATAAAGTATTAAGTTTTATTATAATAACCAGAATATTTGGTCAATCCTACAAGATTTTCGGATTCGTCCGTTTTTAACCAGAATTTTTTTTCAATAAACATATTTATATTAAGAGAAAATTATTGTAAATGAAAATCACAGAACATAATTGTAATTTAAAGTTGCATATTTGAGAAGCACTCTATTTATAATTATGTATACTTTTTATTATTATAACTTTAGAATATTATAAACTGAAAAAAAAATTCTGGTTAAAAATGAACGAAAAATCTTGTAGGATTGATAAAATATTTTAGTTATTATAATAGGAAGTCTGGTTATTATAAGTTATAAAGTATTGAGCTCTATCGTAGTAACCAGATTTTCCATTATAATAACCAGAATGTCTGATCAATCCTACAAGATTTTCTGATTCATCCGTTTTTAACCAGAATTTTTTTTCAGTGTGGTAATTTATCGGAGTTATATTATTAATGGTCAATTAAAAGTAAAACTTCAAAGTAGAAAGGCGAATTTTTAGATTCCTGCGGAATAAATTAGCGGAAAAGACGTGTTTTACGACCGAGTACGACAACTACTTACAAGTTTTTCGATAAATCTCGCGGTAATAACTGAGATACGTAATTAAGCGTTAATTGTAATTGCCTTCGTGGATATAATGGTAAATTAATAACGTACTTACGTGTCCTTGTTATATCCGCTGTAGCTATAAAATATAAGTATTATATTCCAACAAGTTGCCGAGGACAGTATAAAAGGGACATTAAGGGGTTCCCGTAAGGTGTAAACGGCCTCTCTGACGGCTGCTGCTTCCCGATGCAATAAATTTCTTAATGTCCGTCGTTAATGGCACGCGACGTGTCGATGGAGGCTTAGGGAATTTTACAACCTTGTACAGACCGTTCAAGCAAATGGCGACTAACTCTATAAAAATTTTAATTGTTCCCTCATATCATTCATTCATTATTACAGCTTTTATAAAAAGATGGTTAATTGAATTCATGAATACTTGAAACTCTAAAAAAAACTTGTATTTTTATAATGCGACAGTTATATTTATATTATCGAGGATTTTATAGCTAGAAAAAAAATTGTTTAATTTCCTCGAAACAAACAATTTGATATTTATATTTTTTTGGAGCAGAAAATAGATAATGAAACAAATTGTCATTATCATAGACGAAATATTATCATCTACAGATTACTATATCTATTTCTAAGGATTTATTTTCTCCTATTATTTAAATTTAATGTATTTCCATACATATTATCTCTTCTTTAGAAGCATGGCATCGATGAATTAGAGGTTTAAGTCTCGACGTGAATATCGGATGAGTTATGATTAAGATGAATAAGCTCGAGTGTCGTGACGCCCTACGGATAGAAAGGGAGTCACAATCAACGGTACCAATCAGAGCGAGGCGAGAGATTAATAATCTCAGCGTGTCTCCGAGGTAAAATGAGTCTTACAGATCGACAATTCAGGATCATACTTCGTCATCGTGTGAAGATAACTCGAGGAGAAGAAAAGCGTGGATTGACCGTTAGCAAAAAATTCCCGCGGCTTTAATATTTTTTCCGCCTATTTATTTTGTATAAAGAAAAAACAGAAAATAATCGTAAAATTATTATTCAGATCTGCAATTTACTTAGTTGGAAGAATAACGTTTTCTCGAGTGATAGAAATTGTTTGTTGAAAAGGAAAAATATTTGTTTGTTTGCTTGCAAAATATTTATTCCAAAAACCGCAGCGAAACTGCGAGTCGAAAAAAGCGAGCCTTTCTTGCCACATGAAATTTATTCTCACAGCATTATAGCAGAATGACGATTCTTCTTGCGGTGCGCGTTCAAGTTGGGCAATGTTCCGCGTTTTTCTAATTAATTAATACCGCGTTGATTATCTTGAAACTTAAACTCCATTTAATCATCATTAACACTTCCGATAACTGAGCACAAAACGATCCCCGAAACAAAAACGCAAACGTGGTAGTCGCGACGCGGCGTGGGGGCTTTGTCACTTCGCGATGCAACCATCAGGTGGATAACAACGATAAGCTCGGCAAGAAATTAGTAAATTACAGCGAGTCGCGGGGCGGAGTCTTCCGGGAGTTCCGGCAGTCACGAGTTAGGTCTTTACTTCATCAGAGGGATGAGGAAGTCGAGTCTTCTGTTTAACCATAATTTAAATAAAAACGACATTTTACGAAAGACGAAGGAATTTAATGAATTATTTTTGATTTTTTATTTCGTTTTGCAAATGTTCAAAAAGTTTATACTTTGAAAAAAAAAAACGGAATTGGTGTTTTGATGTTGATTGAATATGAAATAAATCGAAGAAAATTTTGATGCATTGTCATTGATATTAAAATAAATAAAAATAGATTGTCTTATAGAAAGAAATAGAAATATTTTTTTTCTTACATAAAATTATCTTAAAAGGATTAAATATATTTAAACATACTCCTTTGTATTCGTCTTATTTTAATCATGATAGATGTTTTTTTTCATTAGCAATATTAGCAATATTTAGAATTCATGTCAACGTTCGTATTTGCGAGCTTGTTACTCACTTGGTAATTTTAAACTACCAAGTTTCTCAGTTTAGGTACACGAAATATGTTACCTGTATTATAGGCTCATATCGTGTTAGGCGTGCAATTTAACACGTATCACGCGAAATCGCATTAATTGCGGCGTTCGAAGCATCTCAAAATTCCTTTCCAACTACGGGACTAAATTTGCGTGCCTCCCTACGCGATTATCATCCTCGTCCGTCACACTTTCGTTATATCGTCGCGGGCACAGCAGGGAGATAAATTTCACGCCGTTATTAAGGGACACCCTCGAGACCCGAGTGTCTCATGGCTTCGCATCTGGCAAGGATAATGTTTCTCGTCGACCCTTCCTACCCGTAAGAGCTCCCTGGCATTTTTGTAAGAATGACATCCTCGATGTTTTAATGCGCTGATGTAATTTGTGTTAAATGCCGTTGGCATTTGTATTAAACATTAGCTGATAACGTAAACAGGCAAGATTGTGTTTTTTTTCCAAGATTATGGGAAACAATAAGAAACTAAGAAAGTTAAATAGCAATTAAATTTATTTCGAATATACATTGAAAAATACTTTAATTTCTTCTAGAAATTTAAATGAAATTTTTCAAAAAAATTGAAGACTTAAAAAAACTTTGTTGTAAAATTTAAGTAGATGTTTTGAAAAATCTGTCTTATTCGTTTCATTGAAGTTTGCTTAATTTCATTCACGCTATTAAACTATAGTCGATGCGCTGTAGTCAGACTTATTCTATTGAATTCGGCAATCCTGCAGTTACATGATAATCACTTTTCGCTTCGAGATTGTCTGCCGCTGTGTAAGTATTAAATGTATTTATTAGCTCAGCGTTTGCACGGAAAGCCTCGAAGGACGAGGCGTTACATGACTCGAGCGGCGCGTACTCCCCTGTACCACGTGGCCACGCGGAAATTCCATTAACCGCCGGGGCAAACTCGGCAAATTCGTCGCGACGATCCCCTAACTTTGCCATCATCACCAATCGACATGCAGCTAACCTAATCGAGGCCGCCGCTTTAAGTTTCCCCCCCGCCCCGATCGAGGAAGGCTCCAACGAAGCGTCCAAAGCCAATTAAGAAATTGATAAAGCGACCCTGCCGCACGGTATGTCGCTGCGCGACAGATTCTCCCCCTGCCCCTCTCTTTCGCGCTGTGACCAGCTTTATCATAAACTCCGTTACCGCGCTCGCGGTTCTATCGATTTATCGTCGTTATTCCGTTATTCGTTAGCCTCGCGGAGGGAACGTGTCGGGCGAGCGGAAGTTTTCGGGGGTACAGCGACGCGACTCGCCGGGAGGAAGCTCCTCCGCTGCAATACTGACGACGAGAGGAGAGACGCGCTATCTCGCGTTTAGGCGTGCCCGCGTCTGAAATCGCATTAACCGGCTCCAGAACTCCGTAAATTCGTCGGGTTCGCTTCTCCGACCCGGTCGGGCACCCCCGATTCCCGAACTCTCTCGCCAACTTGGCAGCGTGTCTGCGCACCGCATAGTCGGCTCTCCGCCGGAACTTGGTGCTCGCGAGCGAGCCCGCAAGAATACGGCGGCGGCGGCGGCGTCGATATGCACCGCTGATACGGCATTAATTACGCACGCGCCTTCCCGATCGTCTTGCACGTCTCGCATTTATCATTCAACTAATCAGTGTCGGCATAATTAAGCGTACGTAATATTGCTATTTGGCGGAATAAGAAAGAGAGGGATAATTAACGGTTAAATTGGGAAAGATTAACGACGGTCGATTACGAAATTACGCGCACTGAGAGAAAAATATAGTTACTTTTGGACTCAACCACAATTTTATAATATTTTTAATGCTAATTATAGTTAACGTAATGATGCATGTAGTTAATTTAATCATATTTATTGTTAGAAATGTTATAGAATTGTGGTTGAGTCCAAAAATGACTATATTTTTCTCTCAGTGTATCTTGACATTTAAATAACCGTTATTCTTTTTTTATTTCAGGTAAGTGGGATTTCATTTGAACGCCACGACTACTTCGACATCCTGCGCCTTGCGATCTTCGGTCTGGTTCGTATTACGATCGATTTGTGCCTCATTCTGAAGTTTTCCTAATCCGATATCTCGATATTTTTATCTCAATATTATTTTGTTCTGATTCGAACACTTTGGTGTGGGTTGTGGGAATCGATTTTAATGTCATTACAGAAAAATTTAATGATAATTATAGTTAACGTAATGAGCATATGGTTAATTTAGTCATATTTATTATTAAAAATATTATAAAATTGTATTTAAGTCTAAAAATAACTTTCAATATTTTCTAATATTTTTCTCTGAGTATGGCATAAAAGAGATTGCTAGTATTCTCCTGAAATTCGGGGATTGATAAGTTGTAATAAAGTTATTTTCGGAGGGTGTATTATTCTCATATTGACTCTTTCGCAACTGCAGTAAGTTCACTTGAAAAGTGCGAGAGTTTTCAGGTTTAATTACATGAAATCTTTTAAATTTTAATGCGAAAGGCCGCGCTTGGTTAGAGCGGCGTTTAAATTTTCATTGCGGAAGGCCTCCTCACGGAGGCAAAATCATGAAAGACATCACTCCAACTACCGAATCCTACAACTTTCTTTGGACATTTCCTACCGCATCTGTCGTTAAAAAAAGAAAGAAAGAACGAAAGAAAGAAAGATCGAGTTTCCAAGTTTCAGGCGAGTTGAAAACAATTCTCAATGGTACTTTTGCTCGCCAAGTTTTTTATGTATTATCCCGAAGGAAAACGGCACTTCGTCGACATTTTTGAGGTACGGCCGACGAGTATATGGCGCTGGTGAATTTTCTGGTTACGTCTCGGTGAGCACATCGGTGCGACAACAAGCGTTTAACGGGCCATCCGTGAGAGCGGGGGAAGCGCTTCCGAGAGAAAAGTCTCGTTCCTCGAGATTGAACGGAAATTATACCTGGCGGGAAGAGACCGACGACACGGAAAAGTCGTCGTGATTTCCCCCGTCATTGGCACCGCAATTGCCGCTATTGTTCCTAGTTATACGTCATTAAAGTCTAAGTGTGCAATTGAATAACGAAAAATAACAAAATACTAACATAATAGACAATCAAGAAATCGTGTATCAGCATTTTTTATGATTTAAAGGTCATTAGCTCTTAAAATAATTTATTATTAATTACATCGAAAATTTATTATGATTAATTTTTAAATATTACTTATTTATTAATTATATTAAGATTTCTACGAGAATTTATTTTATATTATTTTTACATGTACATATTATAAATTTTTTGTCTTTTTATTTAGAATTAATTTTTGCTTGACATGTATATTTGTAAAGCTTTGTAAAATAATCAATAATTTTACAAAGGCGTCAACAATTATAATAAGTGAACAAATATCTTTCTCGTTCTGCGAGAAAATCCGGCTGCTTCTTTCGCATCAGATTTTGGCTGAGAAGCAACTGCGACAAGGCGCAACTTAAGCAAGTCATTGTACTTATAACCCGATCGCCTATTAAAGATACTTCGGTAATTAACGTAATTATCTTGACGATCCTCTTCCTCTCCCAGCGTTCCGTCCGACCGAACCAGACGATGGGACCGCTCGAAACATCTCTTCTACTCGCGAATTCGCCTCCATTGTCGGGCGCGTATTTTATTTCCCAACAATTTCTGGAACGGCTCATTAACATTTCCGTCGAAATTACAGTCGCGATATCCAATTTACTGCTGTTAACCATCGCTATCGCCTGTAACGTATTATTATATATCGGAAGCTGTTCAAACAGATGCAGAATCTGGAAGAAATTAATAGTGATATTCCTGTAGAATATTACAAAGAATACAAATTTATTTCAATTCATTAACTGAAAAATTGCTACTCTTAACTTTTCTATATTCTACAATTGAAATAAAATTCCCGAATTTGCTAAACAGATTTTTATCTTCCAGATTTATACAGATTTGTATGACACGCATTAACTTTTATTTTCTTCCTCCCTCCTCGAACCGTCAACGCGAAATCGTTCCATATTCTTTTCTTTTACGAGCACCCGGTCATTTCCACGGTTAAGTGTCCATAGAAGGATGATCTAGCGAACCCTTCCGGTTTAACTCAAGTGGATTTCGACACTACATACATGGCGTCTCGTTTTTCATAAAAGCACTCAGGAACTGTACATGAATCACGCTTTCGATATTGAGCCGCACTTAAATCTAAGTAACGTAATATGAATTTTATTCCAATAAATCAGATCAACAGCGTTGTTGTTCATACGATGTTATAAATTAAAAATAACTCTATTTTTCCATTTATTTACTTTCGCGCATAAACAGTAAAAATTCGTTTACAAGCATTGTATTACATATAGTTGTACATTTACCTCGTAACGTTGAACAGGTAATAGTTCCGAATAACAACTTTTTGCGAATTAGATTGAAGTGAAAAACTGTCAATAAAAGCTCTACAATCAACGGGAAATGTAGATTCTCTGCAATCGGCTTTTGTTGAAAAAAAATGGCGCTGTTTCGTTTGAAATCCGGATCCGGAAAAAGCTTGAAAATCCTGTGCTCAAAATTGCCTTCCTTATTCTTATTCAAGAGCGCAAGGTGTCGAAGGAGCTTCTTATCCTTTATATCGATCGTAAAATTCTACGACGGTCCTAAAATCGCGCGATTTCTTTCGGTAGTATAAAAAAAGATGTTCCATATAGTTCGTCAGTATATATCGTATCCAATCGTTTCCGGACTCTTGGTAGTCCAAGACCGCACAGTCGCGCTTTTTGCGCGGCCTGAACGGACCCGAGCTGTCGTGAACTTTCGAGGAAGTCGACAACCTCTCGAGGGAGTCGTTGTTTATCCACTTTTCGTAATGCCGTCCTCGGTTGGTGTCGCGTGTCAAGCAGCGAATTGATCGACGGCGCGCCGGAGTGCATGCCGAAGTTAGAGTGAGAAAGAACGGACCGATTACTCACCCTTATTTAATTATTATTATCATTAGATAGTAATCAGCTTCTCATTGGCTACATACCTGGCTACAACGCTGCGCGTTGATTAAAAATGTTTTTTTAATTATTGCAGAAGTGTATTTTAAATTGATCGGAGTCAATTTGAAATGTACCTTCGCAACAATCGTTATTGCTAAGTAAATTTTTATTCATGAGATTGCGTGGATGATTGGGTGGATGAATGAGATTGGAATATAATACATTTATTCAGCAATAAGCATTAGAAGATATTTAATGGTGGTGAAAACGATTAATTTATTAGATATTGAAAAGGGATGATATTTATTATTTAACGCTACAATACAATAATAATAATAATATTGAAATACGCGCGATGGAAATGAGTAATCGCTTAATTCTCCCCCTTTAGTTTAATTAATTAAACATTTCGAAGTCTCCCGGAGAATCCGTATTCAATTAAATTGCTCCGCTTTTCATTAGGATTATCGTTTTTCCTAAATCCTCCTGGATATTTATCTTTTTAATGCCAATGAATATTTCACAGCGCGTCGATAATCTACCGCCTCTATCTCTACGAAGGAAGAAAGAATCGGTGTTAGCAGGATGTCAGCTTCGAGCGTCGATCGCGGCGACGATATGCGCCGCGTCCCGCAATGAAGTGTCTCCGGGGTCGATAGATCTCGTCGGTGCATCCGATTTAAACCCCCCAAGCGACGTTAAATGCGTATCGTGCTTGTTTTGCGACAGGACGTCAAGGGTGTTGAGAGCGCAGCGTTGTCTCGTTCGAGGGTGTGCCGGCAATCGCTCTCTACGATCTCTCCCTCTCTCTCTCTCTCTCTCTCTCTCTCTCTCTCTCCCCCGTACGCCTCGCTTGATTTTACAGCCAGGAACTTGCCCGCTTACCGACCATGTGACGCTTCATCGTTGCAAAGTGCGCTTTATTGCCCACTTGTCTTCCGTACGATTCGAAAATATTTCAAAGCAGATGTAGATTCTAATCAGAGTGCACTGTTCGAATTGTAGCGCGAGAGTGTATTCACTTCTTCGTCGTGTTTCAAGCGGGACTGCGATATTTTAGCGATACAGAAGTATTTACAATTGGTGCGCTGAAAAAAATTTTGGTTAAAAACGGACGAATCGGAAAATGTTGTGGATTGATCAAATATTCTGGTTATTGTAATATAGAAATTCTGGTTATTATAATAGAACTCAATATTTTATAACTTATAATAACCAGAATATTTGATCAATCCTACAAGATTTTCCGATTCGTCCGTTTTTAACCAGAATTTCTTTTCAGTGTAAGAAGATATGCTATAAAATACATTTCAGAATTAAAAATTTTTTAAACATTAAAAAATGTTTTCAGTGCTATTGGCTGCTCAATTTTCCTTTGCGATCGTAGGATCGATCAACCATGCCTCCCGCAGTATTTTATAAGGGATATTTTTATTATGAATCCAGTGGTATTAACGTTTATGATGTCTCGTCAGTCATCCCGCAAGTCTATCCTGGCCTCCGCGTCTCAAAATCCCATTAAACCAGGGCTCGTTCTTAATTTGGTTTCTGTCGTGATCCGCTGCACAAAGGAGTTCGACGTAAATTCGATGGCGGTGTAACTTCGGAAGAGGCTGGCTCAAAAGGGAGCCAGGCCGAAGGATGCGACTATCGTTCGTCCCTGTCTCTCGCAGCATCAACAGCATTTCCCCCGGAGCTTACGCGCCAAAGGCACCCCCTGTCGCCATAATGAATATTGAATTATTATAAAATTATCGATGTAGTTCTGCTACAAAATGGCATTTCCTTTTAAGCGTGACGTGCTGGCGTACTTGAGGATACCGCCGCGACGACGGGCCGGTGATCTTTATAATTCTGCAATAATACATTTATATAGAAATAACTTCCGGAAATGTTCTGAGAAGAGATGTCTTAGTGAAGATATTGTAAAGTGGCAATCTGTAAAAACGAAAGACTTTCTCTTACGATTTAATTTGAAATAGCCTCCTAAAAACTGGATTATCAAATCTATTGAACAAGTTCCAATATTTTTATTTGATAACGTATAAATATGCTGTTTATTCAATCAAATATCAGGAAAAGTATTTCATGCGGTTAAAATTATCTATAGATTAAATACTTTATTCAATAAAACGTAGAGATATATATGAACTGCTGATATATTGATATATAATTACGGTGACCATCCGTTCTATACTAGAGAGGACAGTCCTTTATTTTAGATCTGCTTCCTTCAGATTTATTTTTTTCTTGAAAATTCACTTTTGCTCTTTATTTCTGAAAAGTCCTATAAATGTCCTATATATATATATATATATATATATATATATATTCAATCTTTATCACC
>VBVQ01004826.1:0-13562 GCA_011636635.1 Tetramorium simillimum | reverse complement strand
TATATATACATGTATATGTGTACGGAATCGAGGCAGAAATACGTTGCGTTAGTTCACGGCATAATTATAATATGAAATTATTTTATATACAGTTAACGCTGATATAATATTAACATAATTAATTCATCTAACGATTCTAGAAATTGATGCTGCTAGTACAAAGTTCAAAACTCAATAATGTCAATTATACAGCGGTAATCCTTGCTAAAGCTTCTACGCGATGAAAGCTCTAAAATAAATCGCATAACAAAGAATTAATAGATACGTGTCACGGCACAGTTGTATAGCTTGAAATATTATTGGAAATTCTCATATTCCCTTGAATTTTATACGTGCTATCAATACACGTACTGTATATATCAATGTTCCCTATGCATACACGACGGGAAAGGAGCTTCCGAGCGTTCATATTTTGCCGTACGCTTCAGGAAATTACTCTCCTTTCTACCAATTCTACCTCGCGCCCATTGGACTCAAATGATGTTGCTAGAGAAAATAGCGCTGTCATTGTGGTTGTCACAGGGCCGAAAGGGGAGACCCATAAATCAAAAATAATCCGGTCAGCCTATCTTAGATGTCATAAATAATATCGAGCATCGGCACTACTAATCCGAGTCGTTCCATCACTGTGCTTTTACATTTATTAATTAAACGGCCAACGCTCCTTTCAGATTAACGTAATAACCTAATAAATATATAATTAATCGGCGTATTTATTTTTACGTGTCCCAAGTGGATTATGTTGCTTATAAGATGATAAATTGTGCAATGACCGTGCAAGAAGAAAACAATTTTTTACCTGAGAGATTTCTTGCGTGTAACCGCTCACGGGTTAACTTATAACTGGGACAGGTTAGTGAGCTTCGTAAACAAGAAACGCAAGAAACGTACGGTAAATCACGGCACCGGTCGAAGCTTGCCGTGCAAATGGCGCACGGTCTGCGCCATAATATGATGCACCGCGGTAAAAGACCCTTCGCCGTCCCTCTCCGCCGCCCTTTCGTTTCCCTCTTTTCCGCCGAGAACTTACGAACAATAGATAGAGCGCGGAGCGGCCTCGCGTCGGGAAATGGAAAATAGTCGACTCCGCCGCGGCCGTTTTCGGATGCCACCCACGAAGAGGCGAAACAATACGTCAAAAGTTCCGCATTAATTGTCCTTAAGTTGCCAGCGATAAATTCATTATGCCGCCCGGGTAATGGTGTTATCGTGTTTTCGCCCCCGTGGCTTCGGTAATACCGGCTCTTTCGGCCGTTTTGTCCTGCGAGTCTCCCGCCATCCACTGCCCTCGCTATCGTCCTCTCGCCTTTTAACCGACCGTCCTTCCTTCCTTCCTTCCTTCCTTCGCTGCAATTTTTCTTCCTCGCCCCGCTTCGGCACGTATTTGCTATTGACGTCGTTGCAACCGGCGCCGTCGGAGTATCTCCGGGCTCTTTGAATGCACGGTTCAAGAGGGAAATTAAATTCATTCTATTTATTCATTCGCGCGGTTGTCAGTTCAGTTTTCTCCCTCCCCCCCTCTCTCTCTCTCTCGCTCTTCTCTGCCTTCGCACGTTCGCTCTCACTTTTCGTTTTCATCGCCGTTCTTTACTCTCTTTCTCTTCCTCTCTCTTCGAGCCAGCGGAATGAAAACTCGCAAAGACGTTGTTGGAGCGAGGAGAATGGAAGAGATGAAACTGCAGAGATGGTAGGCATTATACAACGAGTCTATTTCGCTCTTCGGAAAGAACTACACTCCAAGTTCCGCAGTCAGTCGACGCGATGGAGACCTTTCAAACAATTAGCAAAAACGATACGCCTTTACAGAATGGATTTTCGTAACTGTAAATGCTCCGCGAATGCAGTTTAGGACGCCGATTGTACGGCTGCTCCGGTTATTCTCAATTAACTTCCTCAATCATTGTTTAAAGTAAACCTCTCGCGCGCGCGCGTTTGGCCGATTCTTTTATAGATCGAGAAACTCACACGGGCAAATCTTTATGTCCTAAGATTTAGGACAGGCATGTGTTACTCTAACGCGTTCAACGGGAGTCGAAAGCGTCGAGCACGCGTGTTGGCACGTGATTCTGACACGGGACGTGCGACGGCCGACACTTGACGGTAAAGTGCACACGGATCACGGATCAGAGAGGCAAGAGGGTCGATCGGCGAATACAGGCGAAGAGATGTGTCACATATGGAGCGTAAAAGCGTAAGGCGTGAGGCGGCGTCGAGTGATACGAGGGCGAAAATAGTCAGTCACGAATCAGAGACCGGCCGGTTCATCGTCGACAATGTCGCTAGCCGGAAATAAAGTACACACGCGATGCAAGTCAGTGGCGAGATGGTACATACAGCATATTGAAATATTGAATAGATAAGATCTTCGCGTCCGAAGGCCCGCGGATAGCTACGGAAATTCCCTTTTCCAAGCGCAAGGAGAATTTAGCGAACGCTAACTGTGACGCGAAGAGGACGATTTTTTCATACGAACGATATGAAAAAATCATATAACTTATGACATCGGTTAACGAGATGAGGAGCGAGGGGAAGAGGGTAAATACAAAAAGGAACGGAGAACGGAGCAAACTAACGGGGCGAACCCAAGATTTCTGCCAAGATCGGGATGGCCCATGAATAATTTTCGCCCGAGGGAAAATAATTTAGGAGTCTGGAACTCGAGGCTTCGTGACTCCTTCTCGGGCATATCCGGTTTTGTCCTCGCGATTCCGGGATAACACGGCGTTCCAAGAACGGGCGAGCCGTCACGGGAAGCGGCGGGGAAAAAGAAAAGGGCAGTGGACAGCTCCAATTACGAAGCAAAAGACGGGCTTGATGCACGTTATTCCGGAGATTTCATCAAGAATGGAATATCAGAGTGCTGACGCTTAATTACTTTTCCTTCGTAAAAATTAGGCTAAAGATCGTACGACTATTGAGTTTATAAAAAGAGACATTTGAGTCGGAATATTTGATGAAATCATTTTCCAAAAAAGCATTAATTAAAAAAAATCGAATCATTTGTTGCATCATTTATCAGTTTTCGCTAAAATAAATATCTTCAGCGGTGCATTTTCAATATTAAATATCTTATTGTGGTTTACAATTAAAATTCTATTTAAAATTAAACTGAAATTAAATAAAATTGATATTTTGATCGTTCTCCCATAAAAGAATTCCATTTTAAATTTAAAAAATTTCTGCTTTTAAATTCTGCACACTTTTATGCGCAATCTATTTACGACAAAAATCTTTTCTGGAGGTTCGACTATTGATGTCACTTGCAACCAATGACTGCTGTTTTTCGTCGTCTTTTTTCCCTGTGCTAAGCGAGTACACTTATGTGTAACATGCCGTGCCTGCCTCGATGTCCGTTTCAATGTTTACATGACACGAACAGGATTACAAATAGAACCGGCAGCTATTTCCCTTAAGCACGAATACTCGAACTCTTTAGACCCCGAAATACTGTGGAGGCATGCTATTAATTGCATTGGCCAGCTTGCAAACGCTATAAGAAGTTGAATTGTTTACAAAAATCACGATATTACTATAACCTTACAAAGGTAATAAGGTAATATTTGAATTTTAATATTACTCCAAATAATAGTATCGCAAATCGATATGGATCGATATTGTTTTTTTTTTATGGAGAGTAAACTCCTGCTTTTAGAACGTTTTATCATCAGTCATTTCGAGATAAAATATTTATGGATCTGTATCGCAACATTCAAACTGATCTAGTTGAATACATCCCTTTGTCTGGCGTATTAAATAATACTCTTCGGATAAAGCCATTTATACACGAGCGGGAAGTTTAGTTAAACTGCGTTAAATTTTTTAATTAAATTCTATTACGCTGTCGGGGCTAAATTTCTATTATCAGCGATGCGCTCCGTTGTAACGTGCCGCGAACTGTTAATCAATAATATTACACGCAGACTCACTAAAGCATGCGAAACAACGAACGCTGTAATCCCATAACTCGTGCAAAAAAATGGTAACAATCCTTTAGTGCTAATGTTCTATCCACGATACGTCCATTATCATATGACGTTTCTCCCCACCCCCACCCCTTCATTCATAAAAGAATCAATTTTTCCCAGCGAAAACTCCGTTTTTTTTCCCGTTACAAACCGCTTTGCAAAGGATAAAAAAAGCGTGGGACACGCTCATGCGATTTAACAATTTTAGCGCAGTTGTCGTCTCGCTTCGGTTTTTCGCAAAATGCAAATTGCGAGAGCGCCCGGGAGAATTTTACAAGCGGATAAAAGCGGAGACTGTATTTTGCAAACGCGCGTATGGGAATATGAAATTTCAGGGGGTGCACGGTAAACGCGGGGCAATACAATTCCGTAATTCATGCATTAAAGATACAAAGAATTTACCGTTTGCGCGCGTTAAAAAAAGAGAGAGGGAGAGAGAGAGAGAGAGAGAGAGAGAGAGAGAGAAAGAGAAGCAGAGAAAGAGAGGGATGAAGAGTGAAATAAAACGAGAAAGAGGAAAACTCGCTCAAACGCGCGCATACGCAACTCCCCTCGCAATATGTACGTGATTTTAAAAAGTTTCCGGATTGAAGCGCCGCATCGTACTGATACCTTCGAGGATGCAAATCGTGCTCGAAAGCCCTCGTGATTTTTACGAGCGAATAAAAAGAAAAAGCCGACGGATAGGTAAACCGGGCTTGTGCCGACGGCGTGTGAGAGGCACCGGCGAGGGGAGGGAGACGGGGAGGGATGGTGGCCGCGCCACTAACTCCCGGCACTAGGGTATCATGGAACAAAGAGCGCACACATTGCGCTGCCTCGTTATTGTTTCATGCTGCAAAATATCGCATTCTATTTATGTGCGCCTGACGGGCGCATCCAAAATTCACGAGGCTTTGGATTATATGCGTGCAACTATGCAACCGTGTCACGTCATCCATCTTACGTCGCCGGCGATGTACATACACGCCGTGCGCGACGTGCACGCCGACAAAAGAGTTCGCGCGATGATATAAGTCAAGGCGAAATTATGTCGCAGCAGTCGCGGGAAAATATGTATCGCGCACAGGAACATCCTTTTAATGTGAACGCTGTAAATTTTAAAACAGCGTCGGGGAGACACGTTGCCCGTTGCGTTAGAATCACTCACGCGTTCAACACCTGACGCCGAGACGCGAACGTGTCCCTGGACACCGAGGTTCTCGGGGACTTCTTGGTGTAATTAATCCTAGCACGTGGTAAGTATTTCCTTTCTTTCTCGATATATCGCGAAATGTTACGAGGGAAGTCGCACAAAGGGAACTAAAAGCTGTCGACGGAAATTTCTCCTTTCGGATGGCACTTTCATGCATTGCTGAACTCAAACGCTAAGTTTGCCTCTGTTCTCCGTCGAGGTAGACGCCGATAGTGACGGAGCAAATGTACGGGTTAAACGAAGTAAGAACGAACAAAATACAACGTCGATTCGGCAAATCGCGAAAATAGCATTGAGGCACGCTACGCGAATACAAAAGTTCCCCGAAGGAAACCGGCTATTTATCAAGAGGAAGTGGCGCGGCCAATTTGAAAACAGCAGGAAAGTGTGCCGCGGAGTCGGTAAAACTTCTCAAGAAGTTTGTAGTAACGGCTGGATTCGCCCCATAATTCAAGTAGCGGCTTTCAATTTTTGCAGTAACCCGCTTATGTTTTTAGTTACCATCGTGTGTAGATATCTGCAAGAGAGAGAGAGAGAGAGAGAAAACATTCAAGTCTTAATGAAACCATATCTACCAGAAAACTCTCATCTTTCGCATTGAAATACAAGAGAGAATGCAATTTAGTCTACGATTTAACGATAAAAAATGTGTCAGAAAAAAATAAAATATTCTATACCATTTTAATTAACAAAAATTCGATACTACGCTTATTTGCAAAGACGTCCGAAAGAAGTGCATATTTTAACAAGTCGCATATTAAATGAGAACTGCAAGAAAATGAAATATGAATAAACCAAAGGGCATTAATGTAGACCACGGATAAGCAGAGCGGCGTCTGACTGCGAACTGGTTTTTACTACTCACGGTCTCTTGGCGCAACGACGGGACGACGTTTCGTGTCTCCTCGAGAAATATGAGAAGTTGAAATCTGCTTTATCGTTTGTTCATGTTAACGAGACCTTTAATTATGTTTACAATGTACCGAGTATAAACTGCTCCTTAATTTAGAAGGTCAGACGCGAACGGCGACGGTGATGGTGCTTGTCATACTGTCGCATGTCAATGAAATTTATTTACCGCTGTTCTAATACGACGAGAGGCTCTTTATGCATGCGAGCTTAATCTATATTATTAATAATAATCTGAAATATTATAATTCAATATTAAAATGCACATTAATATTACGAGAATAGATTTGTTACGAGAAATATTGTGAGAGAAATATGAACTACGAAAAATCCTTATATATCAAATTAAAAAAAAAACATTTTAGTTTGTTAGAAAATTATATGCGATGCAATTGTAGCACACGGTTTCGAAATTAATTAACAAATTAATTAACTTTTATTTTCGATGCGATAAAATTTTCCGTTAGACAAAGGAATTACGTTTCCTGCAGAGAGCACCGTGCCGCTAATTTGCAATCGGCGTTGGAATAGATTTTTGTCAACGAGATAAAGATCCATTCGGCATAAGGAAGGGACCCGTCGTTACGCTAATTAGAGTCGCAAAGCACCCAGACACGGCGAAAAGCCATTCTTCCCGATGGAGAGCAGATCGTTCACTGTCTATTAAGTACTTTTCGTGTGTCGTAATTCGATTAAGCACATTTAACGAACTTGTCTTCGCTCAAGCATCGCTGCTAGATTAGAGTTTAATTCGAGCAAGTTAAGGTGCAGTAAAAGAAGAGCTAAGATTAATCTCCTTGCAAGGACGAAAATACTTTCCCCGAAACGCGAAAGAAATCATCATCGAGATTTGCATCGAGATCATAATGAAGTACACGCTTTAATGAACCGGCAAAATAGATGGCCCGAGGATACTGATAATAGATAATGAAGCGTTCTAAGTACTTATGCTCCGATTGTATGCAAAATAGGTCGCTCAAGGCTACTGATTATTGTAGACAATGAAGCGTTTTACGTATTTATGCTCCGTAAGCACTATGAAGAAGCGATCGAGCAGCAAGCAATTTCAGTCTCGCGAACCGAGGCAAAGCCTCGGATCGCCTTTTAAAGCGCCGAGTTTAAACGAACAAGCGCGATATTTTAACGACGCAAAAAGCTCCGCAGGTGGTGGTTGGCTATTAATTATTCATAAAGTTATCGTCGGCGACCGGTTAAACGCGATGCCAAAAAGGCCAAAGGTGAAAAGTTCTTCGTTAACGGTAAGAAAATGCGCGTGTGGATACGCGCGAGGAAAACCACCTCCACCAAAGTAACGAGAGATATTCTATCTCCGCGAGAAATATCATATTTACAGAGAGAATACCTCAGCAATCCGCAGAAAAGTAACTCCATCCCGGTACAGATAGATAGATAGATAGATGAACAGAGAGACGGAGAGGGAGAGGAGACTTCTTTTTTGCAATTACACCGGATATCTGAGAATACGTGTATAACGACAGCAAGATAAACGAGAAATGAGATATACTCTCTCTAAATTTTGAGACTATTTTGACTAAACGAAAATGGAATTTGCTTCCATCTCTTACCGAGATTTTCGAATATTTAACATTAAATATTTTGGTAACTGAACTTCCACCTAGGGACTCTGCCAGTATAAAGTTTACTTAAAATTAATTTTTTGCTATTTGTTCCCCTGAAATTCGATTCGCCGGAGCCCTTTAATTTCGTAGACCGAATAATTCCGTAATAAGATCTTGGTATCAATGTTGACAAAGGAAAAATCATCTCAAAATTCAGAGAATACCGCTGTGCTACATATCAGACCGTACAGATTTTCTAGGACACCCTGTATTCCGGTCACGTATCATTTAAAAGAAGCTGAGAACATCGCGTGCGCAGCATCTGGCCTTTTTCTCCGGCTTCTCCGCTTTGCCAGATTTTTTGCAAGTCAAAACCACGTCTAATTATTCAGACGGTCAGTTCGCGTCGGCTATTTCACGTCGTGTTTGGTGTAAAATAATCCGCGCATCTTACCAGAACGCGCATTGAACATGGCAAAAGTCGCCTATTGTTCTGCGTAATGTAACAAATTGCAGAAATCAATATAAAAGCACATCAATAAGCAAATTATAAATCAATACGTAACTCTTCACAAACTTTTAGGCACAACATGTATACAAGCATTTGAAACCCAAAAAATCAGTACCGGCATTTTTTAATTAGCTCTCCATTAATTCCTTAATGTGAATAGTTCACGACAGAACATATGCCATTATTATGCGATAAAGCAAACGATAAGGAACTGAATCCTTGCGGCGTGCAGAGGGGAGAAGGCAGAGGCGTGCGCGGGGCGAACCGCGGAGCAAGCGAGTCGGGGATCTGCCCCGCACGAAATCCGGCGGTTTGCGCGCAAATTGGATGTTATCTCTCGGCAGCTGGGGACAGAGCACACTCAGGCCCGCGCGAACGCGCGCGCATGCCCACGTATACACGCTCACACACACACAGCCACCTGTATCCGCACACGTACACGTACACACATGTATATCGACCACTTATAAACGTGAGATGAGAACTTTACCGATCCTGGCATCGAGGCGAAGTCCAGGGGGCGAGCTTTAAGCTTCCGACCTCCCTCTCTCCTCGTGTCTGTCTTCGTCTCCCCTACATATCCCGCTTCTCTCTCTCTCTCTCTCTCCTTCGCCGTCGTATTCTCCAACCGTTCTTCGTCCTTGCAGTAGAACGGTCGAGTCTTAGCCGCGAGAGAGAAGGGCCGATTTGCCGCAGCTGCTTCAACGGATCGTTAAAATCGACCCCTAAACTGCAATTCGGATCGACGAGCAGTCGACGAATTCGGGCGTCGACAATAAAACGCCGATAATTCTGACAATTGGGATCATTTCGCGGAGACGCATTGTTCTGCGGACGAGCGGACTCGGTTTTTCGTATCCTACGTTCGCGGTCGATATCGCGGCATATCTCTCCCCGCGTGGAATCTGGCTCGCATTCAGGAAATCAAGCGGATTCGTGGGTGCAGGAGAGAAAGAGAAAGAGAGAGAGAGCTTTGCGCGAGGCGAGGATGATTGCGGCGCGCAACTGCGATTTTCTGCAGTGCACCTGCATTTCTTTTTAATAAATTACGCGCGGAGAGATTTATCGCGAGCGCGGCGCGGCTGATTGATGAGCGTAGCGATGCGCTCCGATGAGCGGCGCGTGCGAGCGAGGATGGGCGCCGCGTTGCACGCGCGCCGCGTGTGAATGGATACTGCCGATATACCTAATAGTTTGAGTTCTCTCGGCGAGACTAAATGAAATAATATCTCGAGTGCACTCTCTCCTCCTACCGGATGAATAGGGTACGCGACTGATGGAGATGAAGGAAAAGCTTCGGCTCGACTGACGTCGAGGTGCAGCACGATGAATGGGACGCCGTGGAGTGACGTCCATCGAGATCAAAAGACGAGTGGATGATCCTGGACGCGGACTGTTGAGCGGAGACAGAGAAGTCGTGGAGATTATCAGGACGACGGCGATGACAACAAAGAGCATTCCGTGTTCCATTGTGTTGACGTCTGCGCCGATGCATTTGCGTCAATATAAAACGCTGATTATGGCGTCCCCCGTGTCGCGACAGACGGAGAGTAGTGCTCCTACCGCTAATAATCGACAAAATCATAATTTTTATGTTAACGAAAATGCATCAAAAGTAACGATATAATTCTTCTGACAGTTTCTCTCTTCGCATTTAACGGATAAAAGTAAGAACGTTTAAAATAGAAATATGAGTTTGACACTTTCGGAAATGACAATTAGACGATCTTTAAAAATAAAAAATCTATAATCCGAGAATAAAGTTTACTATTGACATTCCTCTCGTATTGATGAAACTATTTTCTCTTGCGTCACGTATAACGTACACTCTGTCACATTTATTGTCACTTCAATGAATGAGAGATATTTTGGTGTGAACTTCAGACATGCAAAAATTTTGTCAATTGCAATTAAACGAAAAAATTAAACACTCGTGAAGGAAAGCTCCGAATATCTATCCCATAATCGGATCTAAAGAAAACGGCATAAGAAAATATCGAGGTGTGTCGGTAGCGGCTTGAAGATTTCTTCATGCATTGTACCGGCATTTCCACCGCACAAACCGACCTCATATATTCTTGAGAAGAATTATCGAGATGTTTATCCGCTTATAAAGGCCGCTATCCGAATATTTATTAGTTCACGAGAGGAGCGACGCCCTTTTCCGCTCCATTTCAACAGGCAAGAGTGTCGCGCTGCCACCCGGTATTTATTGTTCCAATGGGAGCGATGTTTCGTATGTTTGTACCTGCCTTTTCTTCGAAGCACGCGCGATATATCCGACATAAATGACCGAACGGGAAATAAAGTGACGGAATTATTTCTGATTGAAGAGACTGACGTTTCAAATAATTCCCAATCTCCAACTCATATAGATGTTTTTTTTTCAAATTATTCAATAAATTACATGTCATTTCGTAGATTTAAGAGAAAAAATGGTAAAAGAGATTACCATTTTCTGTCAATATGTTTATTAGATCAACTAAATAAAATTAACAATGTAAATGATTTCTACTCTGACATCCTTAATATAATTATTTTCGAATATCGAAAATAGAAGGAAAAACAGAACAATTACCTCAGTAGGTCGAAGAACGCTCAAGGCGCTCGAAGAAGCATTCCAAGCTCCAATGTATCCGCGCAAAAGCGCATTTATAACTGCGATAACACGATATTCGACGCGCGGAGATCGAGAAACGGCCGTTCGGCGCTTTCGCGATGCGGACGGAGGGCCGTTCACCTGGAAGATATTTTCGACGCGCAAGAAACGAGAGGTCACTAAAAAAGAGGGGACAAATGGGGGATGACTAACGAAACCATGTACGCGAATATGCGGAATTCTATTTCCACCGGCCGGGACCATCGTGCGCTTGTAGGAGCTTATACGACCTCGTTTAACCGTACACGTCCCGGCATTGTTGCGAGCAAATCGTTTGTATTTTCTACCGGCGATGCAAACGAGTTCGCGGAAACCGATACTAAACTGGTACACCCTGAGCTTTTTCCAGGGCTGACGCGGACCATAGTCGTCGTCGTCTATCGACCTATCGATGTCTTCCGCCACGCAACGCCTCGCGGGCGTCTTCGTCGAACAAAAGCGACGACGGGACCCCCGCAATCTGTTTTCTCTCCTACACCGACAACGCGGGAAGACTTACGGTACGCTTGTGTGAAAGCAATTCCGGGACGAGAAGCCCTTACGACCGCAGGAGAGTGCCCTTTGCATCCCGCGATTTTTCTCATTAACCTGCGACCGGTCTCTGAAATCCGAAGCTAAAACGAAATCTCGTAATTTAATTGGGTCGCGGACAAGATGTTAAGGATTTTCCCTTGGATACGGACGAAATGTTTTACGAAGAGCCCGTCCAAAATAGATATCCGCTCGCGCTCGGCACGAAAGTGTAATCAGAATACTTCCGCGTAGATTACATGTCATCAAGCGTGTTGCGTCTTGTGTGTCGAAAACAAAGGGCGGTCGGATGTCGACGCGATTAAAATTCACCGGACGCGCCGGTTATAAACGAGATCGGAATGAACAATGTGCGCCAGAATTAACACATCGACGTGACGCGTAATTACCCGTTCCGCAGGCTCCTCCCACCGCTCCCCGCCGCGCTCGTTCCGTCCGCACTCGATTATCCGTGAAAGAATCAACGGACCTCGAGGCACCCATCGGTACTTTGATTTTATTACCACCCTCTCTCGAGAGCCGGCATCCACTTCTTCATCCTGTCCTCTCCGCGGCGCCCTCCAGTTTCCTCGAGTTTCTCAAGTCGTCGGCTGACTCGTCGGAGCCGTAAAACAATAATGAGCAATCACATAATAGATCGCCCGTGGGGTCTCCTTGGTCGTAGCGTCTATTCAACTCTCACGTTGGCCGAATGGCGTTCGATTCTCCGGCCGACGATTTTCCTAGTTGGCCTCGGCTGACGCGTTCTCGACGCCGACATTCGTCGTTAAAGCTCATCGACGGGCGAGGCACGGACGGGCATTCACCGATTAAATTGTTACGCAAGTAAGCCGACACTTTGGTGACTTCGTACTTATCGATCGATAGCCGATGGGTATCGCGATGCGCGTAACTAAGGGCAACGAAGGTGCCGATTCGTTCGAGTTTACTTGAAACGCTTTCCTTTTTTTTCTCTCTCTCTCTCTCTTTCAGATCAATACCTCCCAAGATACAAATTCGCACGTTTTAAATACTCTTCGCACTGTATTCTCAAATTGTATTTTATTGTATAAATACAATTGTATTTACATTCGTTCTGTATTTTTTGTGTTCTACATTTATTCTCACATTTACATCTACATTCATATGGCGATATTTATATTCATATTTATATTTCCACAGTTTAAATATTGAAAAAATACTGATTTTTGTACTCTGTCCCAGTTTCTTTCTTTCTCGAAATCCCCGAATCCCACTTTTATTCGTATTTTCATTTTCACTATTATATTAGTGGCGCAAAAAGAAGAAAAAAAAAGGTGATAGTACCACTCTCCGTTCGTGACAGATGGTGCGCTTTGTGACATCGACAGACGGTTCCAGTTCGGCCAATATTTCGTATTGTGAAACTTCGCTATCATATCCAACGCCGACTTTACGTTTACGCCCGGATGTACGCGTGTAACACGCACACATATGCACGGGCACGTATGCCACAATGTATATTTATATATTTACGTCGCGGGCAGAAATGCACTGTAGCTTGACCCACTCTCAGGGAATACACACGCTCAATATGTATGCGGTGCGTACGACTACCGTCGCGCGGATGCGATTAAAACTCTTATGCGTTACAGCACCGTATGGAAATCAGCATGCGCGGAATATTGTAGCCGGGTGCGGCAACGAAAGTTCGCGCTTCGTATCTGCGCGGAATTTACCAGAGGATGTTTACGAGGGTACCGGGGACGCGCGAATGTACGTGCGTGTTTATGCGGCCTCGCGCTTCGGTCCGTTTTAAAGCGAATAAGTACGGACTTAATAATGTTTTGCTAAATGCGACCATCGCCGAGGCCGCCGCCGCGCACGGAGAGAGAAACGGAGATAATACAGCTACGAAAGTTCATATTTTACGTCTAGAATTTAATAGAGACACTACGACCGTGTCCGACAAATGTTACGTGCGTACCTAACATTTATACTGGCATATATTATGATGACGAATAAAAAGGATTGCGAGTCTCTCGCAGGCATAAGCACGAAAAATGTCAAAGTGAATGTTACGAAAGAAACGAAAGATATCTCTCTTGGATTGTATAATACTCTCTTTTCATCAAGTAATACTAAAGAGCAATAGTTTTCCCTGGTGGAAATCTTCTCATGGGTAGGCAAAAAAGGGAAGATACTCATGGGGAGAATTGGGACTTCTACCCATGAGTATCTACCTATGCGAATC
>VBVQ01004825.1:0-13575 GCA_011636635.1 Tetramorium simillimum | reverse complement strand
CCCCCTCGGTCCCCCACCTCGACCAACGGACACCAGCAGCCTCTCCAGCCCTTCCCTTCCCCGTCCTCGCGAGTTCGGGTTTTTACCCCGGGCCAGCTCGACGTTGAGCGGCAGCCAAGCCTCCCTCCTCGCCTCCCTCCCCCCTTGACCGCCGTCCTCGCATTCTCGAAAAGCACGAGCGCGTCCTGGAGGCGACTCGAGGTGGATTCATTCAGTTTTACTATTATTACGCATACCGTCACGCGTGCGGTTCGTTTCAGCTCGGGGAATGCGATCCCGGATCCCGGCGATCCCGCCGAAGCGCTCGGTAGATGCCGTCGGCTTAATGGAACGGACGTCTGGGGGAGGCGGAGAGTCGCGGATAAATACGACATGTCGTTAAGAGAGCCCCTCCGCCGGGCTTTTGAGTCCTGGCGAAATTCGGAAAGTAGCGCGTGCCGATTTCATTCCGCGCAAAGTCCTTCTCGCGATTTACAAATTCCGTCGGGTCGCGCGCGACAAAAATTCACTTAAATTTTAAAAAGGACCAACTTGTTATCACTTTGTATCCTAGAGACATATTCTTCGCGAAAAACTTATTTTCTTTCTAATTCTTTGTGACTCGAGAATTATTCGAGTTACAATAATTTAAATGTAAAAAAGAAACGACACGAAATTAAATATATGTAACTTACGTATAAAATTATAAATATTTTCTCTGAAAATATTTAATTTGTCAAAAAAGCTACTATTGGTAAAATGCTGCTTAATTTATTGATCCACCCGTTGTAAAATACGATGGTAGCTCAAACTAATTGGAAATAAAGTGCGCCGTCGTGTCATCGACACTTTTTACCAGCGCTCCTTTCGCCGCTCTCTATCGTCATTTGAATCTTTCGCATGGCTCCCTCGGCCGGCGAAGAAAAGAGCGATCCCTGTCCCCGGCGCCGCGATCTGATAGAGGCGACGAAAACATTTAGAGGTTATAAGAGCCCCCGGGACGATAAAATCGGGGCAGCCAGGCGGGCGGAACGACACGCGGCGTGTCGTGCACGAACACACGCGCGTGGCATCCTGATGGGGCTCCTCTTCACGAGCCACTCCGCACGCGGAGGCACTCGATTGTCATTCCCGTGGCTGTGCATTTCGTATTCTCGAAACGTAAGTCGGATGCGGCCGCTGATATGTATAGAGGATTCCTTACGACAGATCATTATTGCCCGCGAGGAACTTTTAAGAACCGCCGTATTCTTCTTCCCGCTTCTTCTCAATTCGTAATATTAAATATGTCGCGAACAGTAAACAATTTAAAATAGTAGCGGCTTTAAGTTAAACTTTAAACAAGTCCTTAATCGATTAAATTAAAAACTTATTTCAATCCTTAAGCACAGTCAATAAATACGTAGATTTAGGGAAAGTCTGAGGAAACGTAGGAAGAAATCAAAGAGAATACACTGAAAGAAAAATATAGTTACTTTTGGACCCAACTACAATTTTAAAATATTTCTAATGATAATTATAATTAACATAATGATGCATATAATTAATCACATTTCGTGTTAGAAATATTATAAAATTATAGTCGGGTCCAAAAGTAGCTATATTCTTCTCTCAGTGTACCTGACGAGATTCCTTCAGAAAATCCTTCCCCCTTGGACTTTGCGTCCGTCGCTTCACAGGTTTTCGGCCATCTACAAATGATTCCCGATAAAAAATCGCGCACAAATCAACTAATTTATCGTTTTTGCGATCGCACGGGCCGAAGGTGGTCCGTCCTGCTCGTCGCCGCCGTTCGTCGTCGTAGTACACGTCGTCGCCAGGATACAGGAATGGTTGGAATCCCTTTTGGCGGGACCTGGGGCTCGTCGTCGCGGCTATTCGTGGGAAAGGATATGGGCTGACATTCGGGACCACACCGTCGAATTATCGGCGTTTTGGCATGTTATAAGGCCCCGACGGAGCGCGCACCTCTCTCACCCCCGTCCGTCCGGTAGCTTCCTCTCGTCTCATTTCGCTTCCTCGATCGTACCTCCTCCAACCGTCCTCCGCGGAACCAGCAAAGAGAATCTCCAGCGGAATCCGCGTCTCCGACGACTGTGGGAACGAAATCACGGATTGGCCATTGCCTGGAACCAGCGTGTACCAACGTGTCGGTCGACACCCGGATTCCTTTCGAGTCCTTCGGCCTTTCGTTCCTAAAACTTTCGAGAGTTCTTTTCTTCCTCTCTCTCTCTTTCTTTCTTTTTTTCAATTGCTGCCGATGTTCTCGTCCTCAATTGTCTCATACGATGTTCGACGAAATTATTCTCGAGCAAAGATTCCAGCAAAGCTTAATATCTTTATTCTATGATCTTGAGTAATCGCGAGTAAACATTTAAAAATTTTTTCAATCGTTAAAAGATGGATTGAATTTTCACTTATGCGCTTCTTCCATTTTTAATTAATTTTAATTTATACTAACTCAACTTTCATTCGTGAGTTAATGTATATATATTAATATATGCACTGTTGAAACGAATATGTGACTATCATAGACTTTTTGCGTGTGATGTGTGTCCACCGTTTTAAAACATCTATGACTATGTGAATTTTTTAAAAATGTGGAATATCACACTTTTTAAAAATTCACGTACTCGTAGATGTCTTAAAACGCAAAAAGTGTGTGAAATTCACACATTCGTTTTAACAGTGTGATATCAAATATCTGGACGATATACGAAAATGTAGAGCAATTAATGTCGATACTCGCTGAGAAAGGTTAAAACAGTTTGAACAGTTAGATGAAAGAACTGCTAACATTTTCTAGTTAGCTCGACGACAAGACTAATCAATCTGACATTAACGCGAGAGTAAGACGGTATTCGCGCGTTTCGCGAGGCGAGTTCTAAAGAGGTGACAATCTCAGGGTGCAAGAAATCCAACGCTATCCCCGCTCTTTCATCCATGACGGTCGTGGCAAGTAAGTAAGTCATTGAAGAACTCGGAGAGGCACACCGGACCACCCTGGACGCGGTTCCGTGGATAATCCCCCCCCCTCCCCCCCGAGTACCACCGGGTAGATTTACGTATCGCGTTCGCCACGGGTCCCGGGGGCGATACACGTTCGTGGATCCTACGAGAGCTTCATTACTTTTTTCTGGCACGGCGCACGATGAATGACTTAATTCTCCGGGGATAGAGACAGAGAGTCGCGACGGCGTTGGACATCAGGCGGCGTACGCGGAGACGGGGCCGAGGGAGAAGGCGAGGAAGAAGAGGATCGAAGCGCGTAATACGTGTCCAGTGGCCGTGTTTCGCTCTCGCAAGATCGAGAAGCGTAGATGACGCCGTGAGTGGCGTGACGAATCACTGAGGTACCGCCCGGGAAAATCAACAATTGGCCTCCCTTTAATTCGAAAAACACACACAGTGTTCTGCTCTGTTCTCCGCTCGGCCGATTCGCCTTTTTCTGAAACCCCTTTCTCGCGGCCGCGGCGACACTCGTCCCGGATTCACGTCGATTCTCAGACCGAAAACGGCGGCGCAAGCGACAGAGCTGTGATTGAAACCGACCGCGTTTCGATTTTACAAAAAGGATCCTCCACGTTTAATCATACGAAGCGTAAATATGTAACAATGAAGAAAAGTTATAACAGTGTGACGACAATATCGTATATTATAGCACGCTAATATATCCTAAAGTAATAAAAATCCCGAGGTCTCTCCTTTCGAAGGATTATTACGTGAGATTTAAGAGAAAATAATTGTCTGTTCTTATTGAAATGTACATTATTAAAAATTGAATTTATCCCTCCGAAATTATACCCGGGACGCGGGACTCGTTGAGACTCGGCAATATAATCGCAGCGCCGATCTAAAAATCTCACCGTTACCTTCCTTTGATAGCGTAATTACCGACTTTTATTAGCCTACGAATTATGTCTTTTAGAAATTACATCGTTCGACATGATTTTATTAGCGAGCCCCTGCGGCTATTACACGTAATGAACGACTCGGGGATTGATTTTCGCGCGACTTCAGCTTCGGGGATTAGTCTCCCCGAAATTATAACGGTCACCAGACCCCGTATCAGACGCTCGCCAAGTGAAGGGGGGGAGGAGACTGTCAAAAAGATACGTGCATACACATACATACATGTGCATTATTATACCTGTGGTGGAAACGACGTGTCCTTTTATTTGAGAAACGCCGAAGAGAGAGCAACGTCGTTATTAATGTCGAACAAAAACACCGAAATACATCACCCAGGCGCCGTCGGCCACCTAAGTAGCCGGGGGGCGGAAGGATCCGACGGATCCGATACACCGACACCAGGACCGGGATGATAATTAATGGTTTTACGATATTGGAAATGTCTCGCGTTCAGTCGAGCAGAATCTATCGAGGCGTCAAAACAAAGACGCGGCTTACCGCCGCCGATGGTGGGCCACGCCGTGATTCGTCGATATCCGACTTTTTCTGCGCGATTTTCGTGTTCGCCGTTTCTCTCTCGAGGATTATCGATTCGCTCCGCACCGTAGTATTTGCTTTATAGGTGCGCGCCTTTGAGCATCGGAACTCGGCGATCGGTTAACGCGAGAAACAACAGTATCGTGTATCTCGAGCGATTCAACTCGAGAAAATGTATTAATCACGCGAGAACTTTATTCTCTTGGTTATCACCAATTATCATTTAAAACTGGAAATACGTAATTATTATTACCGTTGTTGCAATTTTGATTTGAAGGATCTCTTACCAAAAAGTTTTTACATGGAGACTTTATAGCTTCAATAAATATATTTATGACAAGTAAAAAGGGAGCTCTGAGAATTTAACGCGGTTGAGGATAAATAAATTAACGTTACATTGATTTTTAATTGACGCTTTAAGTCATTTTTAGCAATAAAAATCAAATCAAATTAAACTCACGATCTCCGGCAAGAAATAAATAAAAAACTTTAAAAAATTTTGTTGGTTTAAGAAAATAGAATGATTTCTCGCGAAGAAATCCAAGTGAAATTTGATTAACAATCATAATTTATGTATAATTTGTTATATAATCAAATCCAAAGTGACAGAATAAACTTGTCAGATTACTTGTCACTCGTTAATTTCATTATTAAGAGTTCTTTGTCATTTATCCAATTATTAAAATAGATTTATGACATACTAATAAAACCGATTACTGTGTTAATTATTTGTCATTAAAACATTTCATTTATTAATTAACACATTTACGCGTATAAATCGCCATTCGCATGAGAGAAAGTAATATAAGATTTCAATCAATTTCCACTAGACTTAACGATTTTCAAAAGACTTTCGAATGGAGTCAACCTGCGAGCGAAGAAATCGAGTGTACTTAGTTGCATGTGCGAGGAACGGACCACCTGGTCATTCGAGGACTCAATTCATTCTTGAGTCGACGTCTATCGAAAAGGAAGAAGAAAACCGATTCCTGGTAAATTAGCATATACGCTGCGGATCACTAACTTCAACTGCAGTCCACTTCTATCCTTCTTCTGTTTTATAGCTTTGCTAATAACAATTACGTTCAATTACGATCAATTTTTAAACATCCACACAAACTAGTTTTACTAGCGATGGTAAACGTGCGCTTCACACGCGAAATTTTTCGTTATTATATAATAAAACATAATTTTTGTAAAAATTTAAGATTAAAAAACTTTTAATTCTTTAATCTTTTTCGATAACCTAACGAACTGTCAAAACTGCCACAATAACTATTATACATATCAACGCAGATAACTACTCTCGCAGTATAAAGTGAGAACCAATTCAAAAGCTGCAACAATTAAATCTCTACATCTTTTTAAGAGAGAATTAATAATACATCTAAACGTCGCGACACATAAATCGCGATCGGTGCAATATTTTGTGGCACGTAACACACAGCCGGCGTTCTCTCTCAGCGATCTCGTGCGTTTCGACAGATTGCAAGTCGCGATAGTACTTAGCCATATCGACGAACGGTTCCGTCGCCGGCGAGCGTTCCAACAGGTGGCATGCTGCAACTGTCGTGCATTAGAAGACGGGATTCAGCGTCGCGGGCAACGAAAAATTACGGCGCACGGCTGCATTACGCGGCATGAGTAGCAACTCTCTCCAGGAAGCCATCGGCTCGTAGGAACACCCATATCGCCGTTGCTGGCTCCTTGCTCCTCTATCATTCTCTCTCTCCCTCTCTCTTTGTATATCTCCCTCTCGTTCACTCTCTTTATGCTTTGGGCCAGAGATTATGTCCGTAATTTATATACGCGGGCCAACGCCCTTGAAGTCTAGGATTTTTGTTACAAAGTTTCCCTCGATCGCTCGAGCGGAAAGCGAGAGGACTTTTTAAAAACGCGATTTACCGTCGATTTCACCGGAAATACTCAGAGTCAATAATTTAGACGTTATTTCGCGTAAAGTGGGATATCATTTCACAAGTCCGAAAGCCCATTACACCGCGTTGCGGGGTCGCCTGCGGCCTCGGCGGCCTTGAATCGCGAGGCATTTCGATACTATCGGATAAACAAGTGCAACAGAAAGGGAGATAAGTGACGGGGTAACGGCAGTCTATTCGCGATTATTGTTATCACTTTTGCGCGCGCCTCGACGCGACGTTTATCCCTAATGAGCGGCTGCGTTTCGCAACATCATTTCTTCCGCGGGGAGGCTCGCGGTCGTTCTGCGACTGGACGCGCGCAATTAGACGTATCGATGTGTAACGAGCAATCGTGCATAATCGTGCTTTCGCAATATGTTATTCATTATCGCTATTGGGGCAATGGTATTTGTAATTGTCAACTTCACTTTTTAATATCACGAATACGGAGCGACGCGCGAACATACGCTGTGATACAGATTTTGGAGCGGATTTTCGTATGAATAGCATAAATACTGTCAATCTCTACAGCTGTATAGTTGAGAACGTTACCGGGATAAGAAAGGATTTAGATATGCTTTCACAGAAACAAGTTTTCAATGCGAACTACTCGCCCGTTGCGTTCGCGGAAGAATGCTAAAGAATAATCGACCCCTTCATCCCCGAAGATTGACCAGTCGCTCTCTATACACAAATAATTCGCTCGAACGAAATCGGAGCTTATGTGCGACGATTTCTACAGAAACTATGTGGATCACCGTAGAACTCACGAGATAATCCTTCAAACCCTGTATTCGGTAAAAGAAGATGGCACTAACAATGAGATTAATGCTTAGTCAAGCTAGAAACCATTTTCGACGGAGCTATTTATATAATTATGAGATTTACAAAATCGTATACATATATCTATATTGTATCTTTACTTGGCTATCTTCCTGCTTTGCTTTGTATAAATTCTGAACTTTTGAAACTGTAGAATTAAAATTTTACGAATTAGAAATATAAAAATCGTATTTAAAAATCTTATGATTTTAAGCTACGAAAAACACAAATGTGACATAAATCATATAAATTACACAGCAGAGAAAAATAAATTTAAAAGGACATCATATATTCAAATGCAATATACATACGAGAAATCTACATCTTCAATCAATAATTTAAAAAATTAAGAAAAAATGGAACAACAGTAAGATACAATAATGATAATAACAATTTTGATATTAATTACCAAGTGTTAAATACTAGTCTTCTTTAACAACTTTCGTATCGGTTAGTTGAAAATGTCGACTAAATGAGCGACAATACATATTGATAAGAGAGAACGCGAGACACGAAGGGCAGCGAGACACGAGAGGCAAGAAAACGATCGCGGAAGGAGAGGAAAAGGAAGGTGAGAAGAAGAAGCGAGAGACAGGGCAAAGCTTAAGGGCCCGGCCGGACCCACCGCCGTGTTCCGCGAGGCTCGTAATTACGCGGCAAGGCCGCCGCGAAAGAGAGGCGTCAAAATCGCCCTACGGTCCTCTCCCCTTCCCCCCTCGCCCTTCTCGCTCGGTCTCGCGTGATCCTCCGGCCCGGCGGCCATTATCGAAATTGATATTTTATTGATGGCCCGCACCATAATCCACAGGCCCTTTATTGAGTTATTTCCCGATAATTACGAATCAATAACGATAATTTAACGGTGTCCGAACGTTAGAGCTCGCCATCCGGCCCCTTTCGCTCTCTCTCTCTCTCCCTGCTCGTTCACCTTTCTTCCCTTTCTCCTCCTTTTATCCACCTTTTTCTTTCTTTTACCGTCGCTGTTCCTCTCGTGGCTTTTTTTTTCCTTTATTTCCATCTGCTCTCGCATTGCGCACGCGACGTAAGCACGTATCTCAAAATATCTTCGACAATTAATCTGATAAATTCGTCTTAATCTTTCTACCAAGCGTTTGCCTCCCATAATCCTTTTAATTTAAAAAAAAAGATAGCTTTTATGTTATTAAGAAAAATCTGAAATGTACGTCAATGACATTATTCAGCATTAAATTTCTGAACAAGAGCACGATATTATCAGTTCTAACGTTACTTTTGACATCAAAAGAGATTTTTCTAAATGCCAAAATTAAGGGGAGAATCTGTTCTGTTTATGTCACTTGTAATTAACCATGAAATTTCAGGTAGTACTCCATGATGGGAGGAACAGCGACGTATCGACGAGAAAACCGCCGCATCGAGAAACCGCAGGTGCTTCCTCTGCGCTCCTAGCCGACCGATAGGGAATGTTTATTATAGCAGCCGGTGGAAACGCCCTCTCTCCTCTCGGACGCGTTGGTGCTCATAAACGGGCCCGTTTTACGATCCTCCCGGTGGTTTTTCGCTGCGCTTTTTGCTCCGCGCCGGGTCTTGCGGAAGGTTATCCGTAAGAGGGGAGCACAGAGGATGAAGGGACGGGGGGGCCGCGATGGAACACCTACTGCGATAATTACGTGACATTTTGTTTTGCGACCACAAGGGATTTTTTCCTCGCCTCCGTTCCGGCCTCTCATGGCGGAACCCGGCTGGGTCCTTTCCCCCATGAGATCCTAGCCTCAGGTTTCCGATCGTTTCGCGTTCCGACGAAGGGCGAGCGGCGAGATGGGAGGGGCGTGAACGCAAATGAATTTACAGTATTGGAATCGCGGCGGGAAAAATTTACGGACGACGAATTGTAATTTGCATGCTAATAGAATGCATCGATTCTAGTGGAAGTTAATTCGATGGAATTAAACGGAGGTGGAATTAGAAAGTATATCCCGGTATAATCGCCCGTGATTGTAAGGTGGCATGGCTTTTATAAAATTATAGCTAGATTATCTCAATTGAAAAATACGCACATTCTCTTTGCTTACATTTGTACATAGCTTATATTCTTTGTAATTTTTAACTATAAAATTTTTGCCTTTCACATAATTTGAACTAAATGTTTGCCTAAATGCGATTCTCAATCTGTACGATCAATAATCCTGTATGAACGAGACTGTCGTTGATTCATTCACAGAGTCACGAGAAAGGATTCTATCGAGCTTTACTCGGTTTGACGATTCAGTCACGGGTAACTTTGATGTACGACGCTAAGAGATCGGTTATTGACGCGCAGTTTAACAGTCTCTAAAGTCGTTTTTCCGGGCAGTCGAGCGTGTCCCGCACGCTCAATTGAGAAGCGTCAGCGATGGCGACAGCAACAACGACAGGAGCAACAGCATCCGTCGACCGGCGACACTGATGCTAATTGCCGCAGCTAACTAACCGCTCACTTAGCACGCATCGACGATACGTCATTGTGTTCGATGATGCGTGCATTCTGTAGACGTGCACGAGAATAGATAGAATGAGAAAGGAATTCTTCAGATCGCGCCAATTTTTAAAGATTATCGAAAAGAATAATAACATATTATATCGCATATAATTGCTTTTTTTACGATATGTACGTATTCATTTATCAACTTGTTAATAATTGACAAATGTTTGATGCCTCTAAAATCCGACTTTACATCACAGTAGGCATAAAATATTCCTGACTTTGCACTTCGTAATTGCAAGTACAAATAAAAAAAAAAACAAGAATTATTGTTAGAATTGGATCAAGACTTCACGATGGGAGATAAGCTTCGCGTATATTCGCAAATAAACTAGGAGCGATGGAAGCTGCGGCTAAGTTTATTTCTTATTTCCTTAAACTACGATAATCATCTCGAAGATTAAATCCTGCGATGATTTCCTACTCTCGTAATTAATGAAACATGCCAACGATTCGTTACCGGCCTAACATCTTGATCTCTAAAACATAGTCTATCGTATGTACACCGGGACTCCGCAATAAATATACCGAGATTCCAAGACTCGACCCGATCGATCCGGCTATAAATAATCCAGTCATCGAATCCTTTAAAGAAATATCATGAGTATTAGTATTATATCGTACATCATCGAGTTCACTGTCTGCGGTTAATCAACGCCAATTACAACCAAATACCCTTTTGCTATTTCAAACTTCTTCCGCTTTCGTTTTTTTTTTTCTGGCCTAAAGTTACATCTAGATAAAGATTCTTTGACCTCAAAGAATTTCTAAGCAGTTTTATGATGCAATCAACGGACGGAATTTAATTCCAGTTTTTACTACTTGAAATAACAACAGAAATTGACTGTGTACCTTTAAATTGCAATAAAACACAATTGCTGTACATATTTCCTTAAGAATCTTATTCTCAATTAAAATTTGCACCGGCATAAATATATCTAGCCATAAAATAAAACTTTATAAAATAATAAAGTATTCGAAAAACTCTAACATAAATAATTAAATTGCACGATAAAACGGTAGAGTTGAAGAACGAACAATTCAGTCTTGCGACGAAAGAACGTAAGAATAAATTGCATTGCGTGCATCTAATAAACTTGGCATAAAGATGACAATGTTTTTTCTCCAGAATGCTCATTAATTAACAACACGTCGCAATAAGTCGCCGCGTGAGATTTACGATCGTTCCCCCGATCGACTTTCGTCCGCGTTCGCCACGCTACGGCGAGATCGTCCCACCACGTGGGTGGTGGTTGACTACGTGCGCGCGTGCGTATGTTACATTATGTTACTGTCCCGCGTATGTAATGGCGACGCGGCCATTCCGTAGGAGCGCGATGATTCAGGGCCTTCCGGCGCAGCGTCCCGTCGGCTAAATGCTCGCATCCATATCGCGGCCGTCGTGGGTGGACGCGCGACATGAGCGAGAGGACGACGGGACAAGTGCAGGACATGCCGCGGCCCCTCCCTGTCCACCCTCGCGAAACCGACCGTTTAAGGTGCGGGACGAGGGGGGGCTAATTAATATCGCATTCCGCGGGATTGAGCTGTCCGGATTGGGACGGTCGTTGCTGTTCTCCGCCGACACATCGAACGCGAGACGATAGCCTCTACGAGGCGGTGAACACTTTCGATGACACGCAACTGTTCTA
The DNA here is from genome assembly GCA_011636635.1 of Tetramorium simillimum. NCBI lineage: Eukaryota > Metazoa > Arthropoda > Insecta > Hymenoptera > Formicidae > Tetramorium > Tetramorium simillimum. The sequence continues at coordinate 2,254 of VBVQ01004825.1, read as the reverse complement.
AGGCAGCGCTAAAGGCGAGCATTAATATTTTCTTCTGTAATATCAACGCCGTGCTTTCTCTAATTAGAAATCCCTCCCAAATATAAAGTATATAAAGAGCATTATAAAGAATTATAAAGAAAATAATGCTTTTTAATATTATATTTTAATATTGCTGTTATGATAAATAAAATTATACTAAAATATGTCACAATTTCTGAGTTCATACTTGTGATTGTTGCAATATGATGATGATTCTCTATTTCACAAATAAAGGGGACACATAAAGCCACAAATAAGCAGTGGACGCTAAAAAATTGAAGGGACTTCGTCATTGGGCTTCGCGGCATTGTTCGCGCGCGTTCGTCTCATATAGAAGTGCTCATTGTAATTATTCTCGTATCAATGTCCGTTGCCATCCGCCGCTCGTCCCGCATCGTCATGACGCGGAGACATCGCGATTGGTAAATGGTTAATGACGAGAGAGCCGCTATCAGGCACGTTGATCGTCGTGCGTGTGATCCGTGGGGGTGCACAGTCAACTCCGTCTCAATCGAAAAGACGACCAAGACGCGATCGGACGATCTGAGACGGGGAAGAAAGAAGAGAGAAGGAGAGAATAAGAGACGACGGGAGATCGTGAATTACATCCGAGTTCCATCGAGAATCGATAGCCGATCGTGAGCCTAAACGCCGATCTCAGATCGAGTCTTCTCGATAAGAGATCGATCTCTCCCCCCCTCAGCCACCGGCGGGACGACGGTGGGCCCGTTCACCAAAACGGCTTCATTAGGGCTCAGCATCCTTCGGATGCCCCACGCAAGGATGCCCACTACGCTCTCATTACTGTCGGCCGATCGTACTCGCGTTAGCGAATGTCACGTGAACGTTGCACGACGAATGTATCGACTCATCCCTAAAAAAAAATGACGATGGTAGCGATTGATATAATGCCGGAGCACATCTTTTCGTATCTCCGATATCTTTACAGTCCTCGCAGAGAAGCACTCTAATTTATATTCATTTCGTGATCGTGTCAAATTTAAAGTAAAGTTCAATTGACTTGAATGAAACGATGAAATTACATTACGAAATAAATAACACAGAAAACGTATAATACAGATAATTAATTCATAAATATTACAAAAAAAATTAAATTTGTTCTGTCTTTTAATATAAATAACTATAATAATAATTATAAGCGTTAAAGAATATTTTAATTATATCTCAACCACGTGGTCTAAATACTATTAATAAAATTCTATTATCTCATATTTTTCTATTATTTCTACACGGATTACGTCTCTGTGAGAGATGAAGCCGTCGGACGAGAAATAGCCGAGTGCGAAGAAATGACATAATTTCCCCGGGACCAAAGCGCGCGAACGGTATACGAGAGAAAGGCGTGGGGAAAGGGAGAGATGGAAGGGAAAAGGAAGAAGAGAAAAGAGGAGGCGCGGGGGCCTAGAGCTCTCTTTATCTCGTACGCGCATCGTTCCGTCGTCGCCCCTCCTTAATTCACAGCCAAGCCGGGCCATAACTCGCGTTTTACCTCGCGGTGTTTATATACTTTTAATAATGCCTGATATCTCGTGGATAGGCGCTGCTCACTCACCCGCGCTTCCCCCACCGCGACGCATCCCCCCCGGCGATGCGTTGTGCACCCCGCTGCGAACCGATGTGTGGTCGTAATACGGACCGGGTTGAGAAACTTTGGGCCCGCGCGGACGAAGGATCGATATTGTCTCGCAATTATGACGTTCCTCCCTTTCGCATTTATATCCTACTTAGCACATTTGAAAAACACGCTTGGCGTCAACAGTCTCAAGCAGAAGATTGCTATACGGCAATAATAAATTACAGCAGAATAGAATCATACACTGAGAGAAAAATACTTTCTAACACGAAATACGATTAAAATGATGATTAACAATACGCATCATTATGTTAATTATCGTTAGAAATATTATAAAATTGTGGTTGAGGCCAAAAGTAACTATATTTTTCTCTCAGCGTATATTGATAATCGTTGTAACCGTGTAAATTTATCACAATCTTTTGTAGAATTGAGCTATTGACTTAAATGCGAAGTAAACGCATAGAAAAGATATATATTGCGACTTTTTAAAAATCTCGCGGTCTCTTTTATCTTTTGTCTCTTTTTCTTACGATGTTAATTTTAAGCACGTGCATCGATTAAAAACACATCGAGTGCAGCAATAGTTTTGCTGTCATGACGAATTCTCTCCGCCCACGTTCTCACCCTGTCATGCAT
>VBVQ01004824.1:0-13522 GCA_011636635.1 Tetramorium simillimum | reverse complement strand
GGGAGAGAGGGGGAGAGAGGGGGAGAGAGAGAGAGAGAGAGAGTGTGTGTGTGTACTTTGTTGATACGTTCTTATTTTTCATAAGAACTTTAATAAAAAATGTCTCAAATAATGTCTTAAGATGTTAATACAGCTCTATGGTTGATTTATAACATCTTAAGAATATATTTTTAAAGAATAATTAACAATTAAATAACACAGGCACACAAAAATAAAATAGTGGTCTGTACCAAAGGATAGATCCATCATTTCTTACGTATTTTGACGTGCTGAATCCAAATCCGGAGTCAAAATTGACCACCACCATACCAATTTTTTTTAAATCGCGAGAAACCGAGATTTTCCGTTTTGAACGGTGGTTTTTCGTTTTAACCATCCGAATAAACTTTATTCGGATGGTTAAAAATAATAAGATTTGATATAATAAGATTAAAAGATGTTTTTTTTTTATTTTTTGAAGTTGTGAATGTAATTATTATGAAATACGTAGATATCGGCATCGACATGGATACCGTATCAATACAAATATTGATGCTTACGGATTTACAGTATCGGTTCTGCGGGTACCCACATATTTGGGTACTCGTACCCGTACGAACGGGTACCCGCAGAATCAGTCCGGAACCGTATGTAACGGGTAACGAGCAGGCGGGCGGGTACTCGATTTTCCGGGTATTCCGAGCTCTAATTATTACTCGATGTTTTCACGGAGAACATATCCGATTTTTCCTGGACTTCGTAGTGTTACGCAATTAAGTACGAGTATACTCAATATAACTTTGCTTACGTCGCGGTCGGTTTGGCATCATCAAGTCGGATGGCTATCTTTTCTCTCGCTATTACTTTTGATTATCATCACTGATGGCCTTCGAAATTCATTATTAGATGAGTTATTCCAAAATGCTTCATCACGGACCTGTACTTCACGCATTATCAGGATTTAAAGTCGATTCCATGTGCAAATCCCTAATAGAACAGTACGTGAAATCCATGTTATTGCCACGTAAGATCCACGTGCAAACGTAGATTTCATCTGGCAATAACGTGGATTTCACATACTGTTTAATTGGGGATACTGCAAATGATTCTCAAATTAAATCATAATAATCAATAAAACCCGTAAGAATATTTTATACTAAATTTTTTCAGTATATGTCCGATAATAAATTGATATGAAATAATTTGCCACATAGACATAGTATATCCAACATTAAAAAATGGAGATATGAGTCATGCACAAAAAAGGTTGTACTCTGTTTTTGGTGCTCTCTGTTTTTTTCGCATGCGCGCTTTGTCTACATTTGCAAACGAGAAAAAACACAAAAAACATAGTGTGTCCTTTTCGAACAACAAACACTCGTTCAAAAGTTAATGCGTCTTAGATTTTATCTTGGTCTTTGCTTTGGTTGAATATGCTATATGTCTATTATATCTAAATATTATATTTATATGTATATGCAATATTCATTTTTGCAGCAGAAGACATACAAGTCGAGCAATTCAATTATTTAATTGAAGAAGATTTAAAGATTTTAATACCAAATATTGGACCCCGACGAAAATTTCAAAATAATGTGAAAAATAATTTATCGGTATTTATTTACATTTATTTACATTATTGTTTCCTATGATGTTTTATTATTTCAAACTCATTTTTCTTTAAGATTTTAATTCGTCAATTTTGTTATATTAATATTTCAGATTGCACACATAGAAATTGATTCCAACAATCAAAAAAATAATGAAGTAATAAATGAAAATTTAAATATTCAAACATATCAAGATTTGGATACAAATCTTGATAACATACCTAAAAGGCAAAAAATTGATATAGACATTGATACGCAACATTTAGCTGCAACATCATCTGCAATAAAAGAGCAATAGTTTAATGAAGAAATATTAGAAATAATCCATTCAATTTTGCCATCTGCATCTTCTACATCTGCAGTTATATCATTAACAAATGATGCCGCAGAAATAAATGAACACATTCAAAATAATTCTACTGATTGTGATGTATTGTCAAACAATTATACTGATAACTATGTAAGTTATGTTTTCTTTACATTTTTTAAATTAATTTATGTAGTAAATATGAGTAATATTATATATTTCATTTATTCCGTTTATTAGGATCTAGAATCTGTATTGAAAAAAACCGAGGAAGGCCAGTTGCTGTTAAGTTCATATAAAAATGAGGGAAAATTAAATAATGATCTGCGCAATAAATTAGCAAAATTAATAATAAGTCATGAGTTATCATCTAACCTAAATAAAGCCATATGTAGTGCAAGAGCACCTTTTTTGAGTGAACATGTGACAAAATTATTTCCTATTGAAGTTCAGGTAATATTTTTTTATATCTATGATTTCTTTAATTGCTTAATATCTTTCGTATTTCGTATAGATTAATATAACATGTTTTTTTTTTCTATTAATTCTTTATGTGACGGAGTCGAGTAAATGCTATTTTATGATATTTTTACGGTGTACTGCACGGAAAAAAAGACTTGGTTGAGGTAACCAAAAAAATGGTCGCCTCGACCAAGTGCCTTGATTATATATGCGCCAGCTGATATCTTGGTTACATATACCAACGGCACTGGGTTAGACTGCCGCAGTTGAAATAACCATAGTACTTGGTTGGACCATCCAAAAGAAATTGGTAACCTCAAGCGTCACGTGACCACTACACTTAGGTGTGACTTGGTTGCTCTAACCTATTGTTTTAATTGACTTTAAGTTAGTTAGTTGATGGAACCAACTACCATGATGCTGATGCAACCACTGGCCGTAGTTAATTTAACCATCTTTATTGGTGAAATTAATAGATCAAAGCACTAGAAAATTATACATTTTTATGTGAAATATTTTTCGTAGCTCAGTTTATCCGTTAAAATATTTTTTCTTATTATAATTAATTCTTATTACAATTAAAATATTTTTTCTTATTATAAGAAAAAATATTTTCACGGATAAACTGAGCTATAAAAAATATTTCTCATAAAAATGTATAATTTTCTAGTTAATTGCAGTTCTGTTATTACCTATATAATTATGCAAGTATTTATAAAGTATTTAGTATTTATTTATTTAAATTACATATTTTAATGCACACACATCGGTGACGATAACGACGAAGATTCGCGCAGTCGGTGCACTCGTGTCAAAAATCTTCAATTGCGTCGAAGCAATCGGCGATCGCGGGACGATGACAACGCAACGATAGGTCGAACGATATCCGTAAGATATCCGTAAGAATTTGGTTACACTAGCTACAGTCATTGGTTGTCGAAACTAATTTCTGGGTGATCAATCGGAATACAGTTTCTTAGTTACTTCAACCAATTGCGTTGGTAATAACCACCAATAGTTCTTACCAAATTTGAATTGTCAAATTAATTAAGTGTACATGGTTACGGCAACCAAGTCAATAGTTGTAGTTACCAATATATATGTAACCAAGAAAAACTTGGTAAATTCAACCAAGCCTTTTTTTCCGTGTATATCAAAAAGGAAATTTAGTTTAGGTATTTTTTTATCGCACGTTACGTTGTTGTTATCGAATATTATTATCGGTTTACAGTTTTATATCTTTATTTCCATGTGCACATGTACATCGCGTGTCCCCTTCGCTCGTTTCCCCGATAAACACACCGATGTGCATCGATCTCGATAGTCGCACGATCGCGGATGAGTGGGTGTGTCGACGCGAGTGTCTCTTCCGGTCGTCATCCGAGCGAAAAATGAATCATCTCGCGTATGCAACGAGCCCGTGGAAATGCCGCGTCCTCTGTGCATAACCAGCGTAGCAATATATTGTACAACTCGATTATTCATGGAATTCACTCGTTTCCGAGAGATAATAATGCGGATCGCGGGCGCAGAAGTAAAAAGGAGCGGAGAAAAGAAAGGCGGCGTACTTCATTAACCGCGGAACAAATATTTTTGCGTGCTCTTTCCTTGCTCTCGCCTCGCTCAATGTCGCGTATACCTGCTGCAGCCTTGCTGGTCGCCGCGGATTATCTTCGTCCTTATTGCGACTCGTGCTTACACGTCACCTCGTGTACACCGCCGGTAAACACACACAGTGGTAACGCGAGCGTGAAAAATTTCCGCATAATAAACGTTTACCATTCACTGTCGCCTTCTTAATAAAATGCACGCTGCATTGTACGCATGAATATATGCATGTGCATACTTCTCGCCCTTAGAAGAAATTTTTATTAAATTATTTATTTCCTCTTCCAGCTTCAACGTAGGCTGACTTGTAACAGTTAGAAAACAACAACGCTGCCTTTAGAAATCAGACATTGATATATGACATTGATTATCTTTCAAGAGTGCGATTCATGTTTTATTTATAAATTCTTTAATCAATTTGTAGCAAGTCTCCTCTCATTGTCAGTTCCTTGTTATTTCTTCAATATTATAATATAGCATCGTTCGAACATAGTTTTCGAAATTTTATACTTGCAGATACTTTAGAGACATTTACCGCTGATTTTTTTTTATCATCGCGAATAATTCTCTCTTGATTTTAACGGGCTAGCATTCGTACATTGGAATTAAACGGGCGATTCGAGATATATCCTCCGACGGTTTTCGCTGGCCTTTTTTTTCGCGTTACGCGGCCATTTGTAACCGGCCCTAATGGTTTACGATGCGATTAACTCGGCTGCGCGCCTCGGTATCTGCCCTTACGTGCGCCCGCGAGGCACGCCTAGACCGATCGCGAATTGGGGCTAACGAAGATAAATATCGGCGCGATACGCGCGTATATCGCAAGTGAGATACGTTACGACGTGCCGTGTGTATTGTATATACGCGAATTCTCTTTTACGTGAAACGCAAAATGTCGCTGCAAGACAAACGGTCCGCTGTCTCCTGCCTCCGGGCGATCGATTTTTAAAAGACGGCCAGCTACCGAAGAGAGAGCAATGCACAGTCGGGTGACGATGCACAATGCAATACGTACGTATACAGGGTGTCCCGCTTGCTGCCGAGCGTTCATTTTTTTCGAACGTTAACGACGGTTACCTTGGTCGACCGGAAATCGGCCTTTACTCTGCGGCGAAAACATCGAGAGCGCCGATGGCTTTCGAATTACGTGATTAAAAAAAGAAAGTCTCGCGCCCGCGAGTTAAAACGGCCTCAGAGGCCAAACGGTTTTATGTAATACGTTCTTTTTATTTTCAGAGATATGGAATTTATTTTATGAAATCCCAGCTTAAACTTGCTTGTAATACGCGATGCTAAAGATTGGAAAGCGACGATAAACGATGACCTCCCGCGATAGTCACGCCGGGAGGGACTCGAATCCACAAATTGATCAAGAAATACAAGAAAACCGTGGAAAAATAACGCGCGCGAGAAGTCGGACACCTTGTATCGAAGTCGAAAGGGATTAAATCCGCCAAGCCGTGAATCCTGCGCGTTTTTATGTGATACATGGGCATTTTTTATTTATCGCTCTATTTTGCTTATCGGACAACGTCAGCTCCGCCGCCGTCGAATAAGTCCTCTTGCTTATTCCATCGACGTCGATGACAAGCGGCGACAAACGTTTTGTAAACACGTCCCTGTTTCGCGGAAACGATAGCATCTCGCGTAAGCGTCGCGCCTATGTGTCTATTCGTTTCCCTTCTTTTTTCTCTTAACGTAATTATGCAAAGTTGCTCGCGACCGAGGTCGTTAGCGAGGACCGAGCGAAGATGCGAGGATCGCGGGAAACCGCGGCGAGAACAACAACAACGCGGTGACGGAAACTGGAACACCGTGATCTAAATCCGGAGTTTATGCGTCTGCACTATTAGCATTAGCATTCCGTGTGTGGACCACACACGTGTGCCGGGCAGGATCTCTCCCCGCCCATCCGCGCGTACGCTTCTGTCGCGGTTACGTAAACGCCCTCGCGGTAAGTAAATGCGGACATGCGACCCCCGCAGAGCTTATCTCCAAATCTTGAAAATATATTTCTGAAAAGGTTTTTTTAAACAACGTAAAAACAACGTTTCATAATGATGCTGAAAGCTTGGTGGTGCAAACGGAAATTTGTATAATCTGCACACACAGAGAAAAATATTAGTTTCTTTTGGACTCAACGTTAATTTTATAATATTTCTAACAATAACGTGATTAACTTAACTATATGCATCATTATGTTAACCATAATTATTATTAGAAGTATTATAAAGTTCTTAAAAAAATTTATGTTAAGAGGGAGTGTATGAGAAAAGCTGTACTCAGGAAAAAAAAATAGTTACTTTTAAACTCAACCTAAATTTTGTAATATTTCTAACAATAAATATGATTAACTTAACTATATGTATCATTATTAACCATAATTATTATCAGAAATATTATAAAATTATGGTTGAATTCAAAAGTAACTATATTTTTCTCAGTACATCTTTTCTTATATACTCCCTCTTAGCATATATTTTTAAGATTTAAGATCTTGCTTTGTCGAGACAAGCCCCCCGAGATTTCGCGGATCTCCGATGTAATAACTGACCGAGGACAGCTGATAACTCTCGCGCTGTGCGTCCGCCTTATTTTTCACGGAACATTCAGGGATGCGTGACATCACGCCTAACAATGAGTCCTCGACTCGACAATTGTGCAATTATTGTTTGCCAATAATGTTCTTGATCGGCAAGGCCCGTGCGCGGGAACACGGCCGATCGTACGACGTCGGCACCGGCAATCGGCAGTGATGCCGGCGTGATGTACGAGCCTCCGATACGCGCCCTGCTGCGATTTATTACGGCGCGTTATCGCGGCGTCGGGAATTGTAAAAGAATCGCTGCCGGGCGTAGAATGGAGTGTCCCGAAATAAATCGCAGAGTGATTTTTAGCCGGCTAAACGGACCATCGCCCATGCGTGCCGTTGCTCCGCATACGAAATAAATGGCATTTAATAAAATTAATAAAATAAATCGCGGAATTAAGCGTGTTAAAATTAAAATACAACGGGAATAAAACGTAGTAAATTTAATTGCGAAGCATATAATGAACACCGCCGCCGGTGGGTAACAAGGGCCATTGCGAATATCGCGCCGCATGAAATGCGCGGAACGTGAAGAGGTCGGTTTCAATTTTTAATTAAGGTTTAAAGTGTCCTTTCTCTCTTCTTTCTTGACTAAAGTGCGCAACCGAAGGTAAGCAAACGCGGACGGAGCGGTGCTTGCGCGTAGTAGCGTTTTACTTGAAGGAGAGGAAGCAGGAAACGTTTCCCCGATACGTACATTTCGCATTATCTCCGTAGCGACCGGAGGTTACCCGGAAACCAGGCGCAAATCCCCGCGTGCGGGAGAGAGAGTGTGTGTTCCGTTTCGCCGTGTTGTAGACGCGGTTAAGAGGATGCGAGAGAAATGAGTGCTTTTTACGCGGGAAAATGGAGCAAGAGCTTCTATTTCGTTCCTTCTTTTTTTTTTATTCTTTTTCTTTATTTTGTGCACGTAATATACTTTCGACGATGGGGGACACGCGGAAGACGAGGAACAACAAGCTGTCGCCCGACGTTGGCTCGGCTACATATTATTTTACACTCTAAGAGGGATACCGAGGGTAGGGGGACGATATAACTACGTAAAGAAGCGACAAGGGCGGAAAGGGAGCAGCAGGTGTAGCGAGCACTCGATAAACATCTTCCGTAGATAGGGACGATCTTCACTTCTCCTCGCCCTCGCCCTCCTCCTCCTCCTCGAACTCGCCCTCTTCCTCGGCGGTGGCCTCCTGGTACTGCTGATACTCGGACACGAGATCGTTCATGTTACTCTCGGCCTCGGTGAACTCCATTTCGTCCATGCCTTCGCCGGTGTACCAGTGCAGGAACGCCTTGCGCCGGAACATCGCGGTGAATTGCTCCGACACTCTCTTGAACAACTCCTGCGGCATAAAAACGTCAAGTTTTCGACGTAGCCGCTTTTTTTTTGTGCCTTTTAAATAATATACGACGAGAGGGAATGTCGGACAACTTTGAAATATTTGCAGCTGTGAGAAATCGATTCGACTGTAAGCTTCTGTAATTTGCGGTTGAATTCTCTTTGTTTTGTGCCGACAAAGTAAACGGCGAACAAACCTGTATGGCCGTAGAGTTGCCGATGAAAGTCGCGGACATTTTCAGGCCCCGCGGGGGTATGTCGCAAACGGCGGTCTTCACGTTGCTCGGTATCCATTCGACGAAGTAGCTGCTGTTCTTATTCTGGATGTTGAGCATCTGCTCGTCCACCTCCTTCATCGACATCCTGCCGCGGAAGACCGCGGCCACCGTCAGGTATCTACCGTGCCGCGGGTCGCACGCGGCCATCATGTTCTTCGCGTCGAACATTTGCTGGGTGAGCTCCGGTACCGTGAGCGCCCGGTACTGCTGCGAGCCCCTGAAATATCAATTTGAAATTACATCGAGAGCAAGAAAGGCGGAAAATTATATACGCGAATAATTCGCTTCTAATTAATTGCATTGATTTTATTGGGAATTTAGGAAATTTAGATAAAATAGCGAACATCCCGTAACGCGCTCTGTTTAATTGAATTAGCTTTAATTAAATTAATTTTCCTTGCGAGGAATTTGAGACCTAGAGGTCAGGGGGGCGAAGCCGGGGATGAAGAAGTGCAGCCGCGGGAAGGGGACCATGTTAACGGCGAGCTTCCTCAGGTCGGCGTTGAGCTGGCCGGGGAATCTGAGGCAGGTGGTTACGCCGCTCAGGGTCGCGCTGACGAGATGATTGAGGTCACCGTAGGTCGGCGTGGTCAGCTTGAGGGTCCGGAAGCAGATATCGTAGAGCGCCTCGTTGTCTATGCAATACGACTCGTCCGTGTTCTCCACCAGCTGATGCACCGAGAGAGTGCAGTTGTAGGGCTCGACCACGGTGTCCGATACCTTCGGAAGGAGGCGAGAATAGATGCTGACGTGCAGCGCGTGGCATCCCGGCCGCGGTATCGGGGCGAGCGCGCGCTCGCTCGCTCGCTCGCTCGCGTATCGCGCAACCGTGTATACACGAACGAGAGGAGTACAAGCATTGTACGCCGGCAACGCGCGCGGTATTGTCCTATTAAGGACAAAAGGTCGGTTCCTGGCGGGCGCTTTGTCTCGCGTCCATTGTACCCTTATCCCGCGCGCATCGGAAAGACTTTCTGCGTTGCGCCGCAGCGAAACACGCCCCGCGGATGATTCCCGATACACATGGAAATTCGAAACGTAACTCTTGACGTGAGATCCGATCTCGCATTGTTTCCGAAAGTCAATGGAGATTTTGCCCCGTGAATGTATATGGGGAACGCGTCTTCTAAATTATTTCCTTGAAAGCCCGGATGCTAGACGCGAGCCCGCCGCGCGGAGATTCCGAGAAAGGAAGACGTCTGGATTTCGAAGGGCAACAAGGCGATCGAGAGACGATTGAGATTCAAAGAGCGATGCGTGTACCTTCGGCGAAGGTACCACGCTGAAGGTCATCATGATCCTGTCGGGATACTCCTCGCGTATTTTGGAGATGAGCAGGGTGCCCATGCCGGCGCCGGTGCCGCCGCCGAGCGAGTGCGTGAGCTGAAATCCCTGGAGGCAGTCGCAGCTCTCGGCCTCCTTGCGGACGACGTCCAGGACGGAGTCGACGAGCTCGGCGCCCTCGGTGTAGTGGCCCTTGGCCCAGTTGTTACCGGCGCCGCTCTGCCCGAACACGAAGTTGTCCGGCCGGAATATCTGGCCGAACGGTCCCGAGCGGACCGCGTCCATCGTCCCGGGCTCCAAATCGACCAGAATCGCACGCGGCACGTATTTACCGCCTGTTGCCTCGTTGTAGTAGACATTTATTCGCTCCAACTGCAGATCCGAGTCGCCGTGATACGTGCCCGTAGGATCGATCCCGTGCTCGTCCGAGATGACTTCCCAAAACTGCAATTGTAGCGGGGAGAACGAAACGTGTCGTTCAAGTAGAAATTTCGCGAGAAATTCGATACTTTGTCGTTCCGATTACAGACAAAGAAACTTTCGAGATTGTACATGAATTTCGAGCTTCGATCGATTTTTATTGTCCCGATTTGAATAAGCAGCGTATGTATATTTAATTGAAAACGCTCGAGTGACGTTTATGTTAAACTAAAGACGTGTGACTTGTATCTGAGAATTATTCAAGTGATCGAAACGTACCTTGGCTCCAATCTGATTGCCGCATTGGCCGGCCTGAAGGTGCACTATCTCGCGCATGTTCGCTAATTTAACTTCGACTTTGCAAATCTCTCCTCTTCGTCAAGACACGTGAACCCGTGAGTACGACGAAATCAAAACTCCTCGTCGTCGTCGTTGTCGTCGTCTGTTTTCGTTACCTTGGAAATGCACGTAACACGCACGTATTCCGAAATGCGGGATGACGCGAGGACGCACCGGGAGATAAAGTCGAGCGCGCGAAAGATCTCCGACGCGACGAGACTCGTGATAATTCCGGCGAAATCCCTAACCCTAAGAACCGTAACTCGGGTAATTTGGCTGAGTCAAACTCGCGTTCCCATGGATACACGGCGAGAAGAGAGTATCTCCGCTTCTGTTTTGGGACAATTGAATGTAGCGTTGATGAACAAAAGACTTGCGCCGGCGTATCTGCTCGTATTGTTCGTCGGCATTACAGATTGTCGAAAAGAAATTCGTTCGCCTCAGTAAATTTTAGATCTCGAGAACTATTCAAACCTCTTAGAGTCTCCTGGAGAATGCATTTTGATAATTCAAATATACATTTCGCAATTATAATTTATTTAACGGTTCAAGTAAAATTCGAATATTTTAATAATTATTTTTACAAGATTTTAATCGTCTTTATTGGAATCGTACAGTACATCTTTCTTAAGTATGTATCTTTCTTTTATCGGGGGACATTTAATACACTTCGACAAACAGACATTTATAATAGAATACCCATTGAACGTTTATGTCTTATAAAGACATTTTGAGCTTCGTAAATTGAATTCCGCGTAATACTACTTAGGTGAGAGTCGAGAGGATCTAGGCGAAGTCCACGAAACTCTTGGTCGTGAAGGCTTTCGCTATCTCGTTAACCAGCTCCATGTACACGATAGGATTGACGTTCTGTGCGAGTTGGTGCAACAGGAACCAATCGCCGAAATGGAATACTCGTACTACACGCTCGGCCTTAGATTTCTCGAGCCTGCGAACTGCACCACGCAGAAGATACACTCTCGCCCAGGCTTGAGAGAAAACTATAATCCTGCGAGAAGGATCGTATCACTCCCATCGATCTTTATAATTTTTTAATAGATCTTCCGCTTAAAATATAACGAAAAGATTCGCAATTGCGTACGACGCGATAACGCTGAGAAATTGAAATTGGTAAAAAAAATTAATGCCCGCAAACAAGTTTTTTACAAATCGTTCGCGGATATTTCTGACATCGTAATTGCCGTGAGTGAGCGCAGCCGTTGAGTGAACTTACGTACCTATAAATTACCGCCAGGCAACCGACGCCGGCGAGAAACACCAGCCAGAACCAGAGAACAACAAAGATCTTCTCGTTCACCACGTTCAGCGGGAGCACGCATAAGGCGTCGTGAGTTTGCACAGAGCCCGCGGGCCCGAAAGTATGAATCGTACACTTGGTGACCTTCGGAAACAATCGCGCCATGGGGTCGATCCTATCGTGGGGGCTTTCCGCCGCGATGAATGCGGTCACCAAGGGCCCGTATCGCCTAAACTGCCCCTCCAGAAACACATCCAACAGATATATCTGTCCTATCTGTCGACGAAAGGTTTTATCGGGAGTTCTCGTTAACTTTGCGCTCTCTGTGACATTTTTTAAAAGATAATCGTATTCAGCAAATGTCGAATCTTAACGCGATTCTGTAAATTTGTCGATTTTTATACCTGCGGAATCGCTAGGAAAGGAAAGTGATCGTATTTTATACGTTAAGGGCCCTCGAGTTGTACTTCCGCCCGATATATCGAGCTCGTTTCGAAGCAAAGTTTCGGCCACGTTTCGTTAGTCCGGGCTCATTATCGAACCCAGAAATCAATTATTCACGGTTATTTCCGCGCAATTTCCTCGCTTCTGACGTCATAATCCCGCTCGGCCGATTGAGAGATCCCTTAAGTACTCTCGCAGAAACTCTTCCGTTTCGAAAACTGGGAGGGGAATTATACTTACCGAATTTAAGAAGTTCAAGAGCTCGCACACGAAGAAACGCAGAGCGTAGAAGTTGTGACCGTGCAGATTCGTCCTGGTGAAATACTCGACGAGCTGCTCCTTCCTCTCCTCGGTCCAGACGTCTCTCAGGAAGGGAGACGCGAGATCTCGCGAAAGGAGGCCTATGGTGCCTCTCTCCCAGATGTCCCATAACGCGCGCGGCACGTAAAAAAAGATGGCTTGTAAGCCGAGAACGAAGCAGACCTGACGAACATTGCATCCTTATTTCCGACATTCTTAAATTAAACTTTATCTGCTTACTCAGCCTGAACAGACAAATATATCGCGTAGTTGCAAAATTTGAAATAAAAAAAAAGAAGATAATTAAAAATGTTTTAGACGCGTACACTGAGAGAAAAATATCGTTACTTTTGGTCTCAACCACAATTTTATAATATTTCTAACGATAATTACGGTTAACATTATACATGGATAATTATGGTTAATTATATTTTTCTCTCAGTGTAGATACGCGGGCGAATGACATCGAAAGTATTTTATTTTCTATAAGGGGATGATATTTATATTTGGTTTAATATTTTTCTATTGAAAAATCTAAGCTTCTCAACTCCTCCTTGCGTTTTCCTTTAGCAATTCTCGCAATGCGAATCGCGCATTAGAGTAACGTAGAGTAACGTAGGATAACGGTCGGGGATCTCTATTTCCATTTCTTCGCCAGCGTCTTCCGTCCTTTCCGGACGTTTTCCTTTACATTCACGCGTTTACGTTTCAGATTTCATTCACGCCCGCGCAATACGTCTGCATGCACCGGTGAGCCGAGAGCGACCTGACCATCGGAACGAAGTGCAGCCGTTATCATGCATCTCGCGTACGTGAACGCGCCGGTAGGTGTGTGCATTCCATACGGAAACTTACGCGATCGACCAATTCCGCCGTACATGGGCAAGCGAGCTCACGCGCGGGCGCGCGAATGCGTTCTCACCCTCCCGCATATCTCTCTCCCGCTCGCTTTCAATTTTTCAGAGTGCCCCATCGAAAAACAATTTAGGGATACCTTTGACGAATTCCAAGTCGATCTTTCCCCGGCGAGAATTTCCCGGAAAAGTCTAACGGAAGTAAGAGTCTCTCTCGGAGAACTTTTATATCGAGCATAAAATTTCCCGAGCTTTTGGCCTTGAGGGGTGTGAGTCAATAAAGAAACTTGTTTCGGTTGAGTTTATAACTTGATTCTAGCAAAGATTTGATTTAAGGCTCTCGCGCGGGGAAATGTAATTTAGAAAAAAATTCTATAACGAAGACAAATATTTAAATCGCGGCGAACGCATGACAACTTTAACATCGGTAATTTATCAAGGTATATATATATA
>VBVQ01004822.1:0-13578 GCA_011636635.1 Tetramorium simillimum | reverse complement strand
TCTAAATATACTTTAATTTAAATTGAATTTTTTTAATACAAAAATACAGCAAGATTTTTTTAAATTTTAATTTCTCATCGACATGTGAGTTTTATATTTACACTTATACTCACAAAATTGAAGTTTAAATGTCTATTGTCTTATGGAAGCAAGAGACCGAATACTATATCTATTGGATATAATAGCAAAAATGGTTTTCAATC
Source organism: Tetramorium simillimum (assembly GCA_011636635.1). NCBI lineage: Eukaryota > Metazoa > Arthropoda > Insecta > Hymenoptera > Formicidae > Tetramorium > Tetramorium simillimum. The sequence continues at coordinate 13,375 of VBVQ01004822.1, read as the reverse complement.
CGCTTGCATTATAAATAAAATCTGATGGATATCCAATCATTTTCCTGCATTTCTGTTAATTATTTCTTAATAAAGCTAAATTGGACATTATCTCGATAAAAATTTAATGAGAAATCGTTATTTGCCAGCATTTCAATATTAAATAGCTTTTTTATCAATTATCATTGTAAGGAAAACTCTCTTTTGTACTTTAATTATGTATTAATGTAAAATATTTCTAAATTTAGACTTTCTCACATATATATGTACAAATATACACACGAAAGAATTAATGGTGGTCGCATTCCTTTCTAATCTTGTTCGTCGGTTTCAGGAAGAACGGCGATAACTTCGCACTTTCTACGATAACCTTGGAGCAATAAAAAATTGAATGTATGCCGATCGATTCAACAATCACTATTTTATCAATACATTTGCAGAGGGAAGTTCCATAACAAGTGTGCGCAGTATCACAAGGTCACGGTTACAATTACATGCTATACAAAATGAGCTGCACACGCGTGGAAATCTATATATATAATAACTTTCCGTTCGTATTTTAGATAATAGCGGCGACGTGAAGCAACGTCATTTTAAACATCTGTTTAAGACATCCGTTTCAGACAGTGAACACTTCTAATTATGTATTTCGCAAGATTGTCAAGACAAAACATAAGAATCACACCAAACATATGCACATATTGCAAAAATTTCTACCGTAAGTTTTGTCGAAAAAATTGCTTCTAAATAATATTCAATATAAAAGTTTGATATCACAAGTTGAATTAAAATTCGTGAGGAGCATTTTAGGTCCTTTTTTAAATAATTGTGACTTGTTCAAGAAAATTTCAAAAAAGATACTTCTTACTCTTATTTCATGTATTATATATCTGTTCTCTTTCTCACTCACAAAATAATGTCTGTAGTTCTTTTATAGCACTGGCCTATAAAATATTTCTTTAACCAATGAGTTATGTCATTTATAATTATTTTAAGTTAAATTTTCAACTGTGTAGTTCTAATATTTAAATATCAAGCGTCAAATGAAAACATGACATTATGAAGGAAAAGTTAAATTTCATCACACAATTTACGTCAAATTGTTTGCGACTTTAATCAACAACGGTTAAACAGCTCCTCGATAGCCTCAATCGTAATCTGCGTTATCTTACCGTAAGATATTCTTGAAGATGCCATGTCTACTCGTGCCTACTCGTCTTGAAGATGCCATGCGCGTTCAGGCGAACGTAAAATACGTATGTATACTTAAAATTTTTTTACTCTTAAGTCGTAGTATATTTGCTATGTCCTAGAAAATAATGACACGCGTTATCACATAATTTTCCGAAAGAATGCAGTTAATGGAAATTACTTTACATTAATTATTTCAGGAAATATTTATTTCAAGGTTACGGCTGTAAAAAAAGATAAGTTTATAAACTAAAGAAAAATGAAACAATAATTAATATTTATTTATTATACAAAAATTTATTTATTCAAATCGCATTATATATAACAAATTTGAATAAAAAATTATATTCGTGTCTCTATATTAACTTACAATAATGTATCACGAGGAATAATAATCACAATAATAGTTATTCCTATTCTTTTTTCAAATATTTTCCAATATTTTTCAGAATTTAAAATTTATTTATTATATATAATTATCTATTGTCATTTAATTATATATAATTATCTATTACCGTAATTAATCATATTTCTGCTATGATGAAAAGATCGCTTAACAAAGCATATATTTTTTTATTCATAACTGGAATACAAAGAATGTAATGCAATCAATCATACATTTAATTATTAATTGAAGTCTTAAAATAAAATAATATAATAATAATGTTTAAGATTATGAATTACTTAATTTCAAACATAACTGAAAGATAATTTTATAAGAAATTATTTTTTCATATATTAATGTGCATGTTTAAATAATAATTAACAAATATGTAACTGATGAAATTTTTATGCGTATACATCGATGAATTTGCGTGAATAAAAGTCATATATCAAAGATTTATAGAGAACAACATGATAGGCAAATAACAATGAAATAATTTACAAACGAGAGTACGAGAAATGAATCATTCAGGAGATTTAACATCTTTCTTAGCAACTTTCTCAGCAATTAATTTTTTGCTGCGTCGCCGTTAAAAAAGTTTGTATCTCTTCATACTTTCGCACCGAAGTCTTACAACTTAGCTCGACAAAGGACAACGACTTAATTATTTATACTCTAGTAAATATCGTTATCAAAACAGCAGTCACGCTGCAATGCAAAAATTTGTCGACATATTTTAGGCGTTCATTCTTTTCGATCGAACGTTGCCCTGCAATTCCTCTTGAATCTCCTGAGAGGTTTTCCCCTTGGTTTCCGGTATAAAGAAGTATATAAATGCGGTGGCGATCGCCATGATCGTGGCAAAAATCCAGAAAGTAACGTCCGCGCCCAGCCCATCGTTCATCGCCGGGAAGCTCTTCGTCACCAAGAACACCAGGAACCAGTTCAGCATCACGGCGATACCGGAAGCGACTGCCTTGGTCTCCGCGGGGAACAATTCGCCCATCAACATCCACGGTATTGGACCCATTCTACATATGAAAGGTAATTCTATAATCGACACTTTTTCATTCTTTTTAAATTATCACTAATTACTGGATATTGGATGTTTTATTTATATTAATTAATTAATTATTCGAAAAATATCATATCTATATTATAAATGGATAGTTTACTGGGACAGCGTACTGTGAATATATCATTCCAAATCATTTAAAAGATCCAAAAGCAATTAATTGCAATATTTACTCACCCGATGGAGAAGGAGATCATGAATAACGTTAGAGATGTAAGCGGTAGCCAGCCGAGATTACTGACATCGCTTTCGCTCGCCTTAATATTGAAATACGCACCGAGGGCCACGAGACTGACTAGCATAACACTCGAGGAAAATATTAGCAACGGCTTCCTTCCGGCGCGATCCACGATCACAGCTGCTACACCTGTCGTAATCATCTACCAGAAACAATGGTTTTGAGTAAACATCGTCAACTCTGACGATTAAGCAGTTAATAATAATTGCAGGAGATAGGCAGATATACATCATTGATACATGTTGACAATGAGTATCATGTACATACAATTCGACTACGAAAAACAAAAAAAAATTGCTACGAATTATACACGTAATTCATATAAGATCACGTTCGGTACAATTAACTCGCGAACATAAAAAAAAGTCTAATTATACTTTAATAAGATAATCAAACTCTGAAAACTTCCAGCAAAAAAGTTTTTTAGTTCGTATTTCTTATCTGAATAGAATGCTATTGTTACAGAAACGGTTCATTTTTATGAAAAAGGAGCTAAAAAGTATTTTATAAAAATTTTATAAAAGTGTACGCTTTTGCGCAAATTAGACATTGATGAGAGCACCTGAACGATCGCCACGATTATAGAGGCAACCTCCGGCTGCATTGAACTTCCGGATGCCTGGAAGATAGTGACAGTATAGAAGATCACTGCGTTTATACCGGATAACTGCTGAAAGAGCATGCCGCCCAACGAAGCGAGCAAAGCTTTTCTGGCTGCCGTGGTTCGTATAAGATCGAATATGGTCGACTTCCTCAAGGCTGCCTGCTCGGCTTCTCGCTGCGCTTCCGCGAGCTCCTCGGACGCATTGTAAGAATCTCCTCGGAGGACCGCCATCGCTATCGTGGCTTCCGGTTTCCGTCCTTGGTTCTATAAAGATTCGAGACGTAAATTTTTCTTTGCGAATAAGTTCGTTCGTCACGATTCAGTTATCACAATCATTTTTTCTTTAACTGTATTGTTGTTAATGGTTGTAAAATTGTTTTTTAATATAATTCGAAATAACCGATATGAATAGACTGCGATAATAAAAAGACGTAAAAATGAAAAAGGTTTGATATAGGTTTGACTTACCACCAGCCAAATAGGCGACTCCGGCATCCACACGAAAGTAGCCAAGAAGCCGACCTCTATGAGGCCGCAGACTATAGCGAACGCCGTGTAGTTCATCACGGCTCCGAGTATGAAGGCCAGCAAGATCCCGACCGTGATGTTCAGCTGGAACATGGCACCGAGGCTGCCCCGAGTCGACGTCTCCGCAATTTCAGAAATATAAGTCGGTACAACGACACAGGCCGCCCCCACGGCGGCGCCGATTATGAACCTGGCCAGGTAGATCAGCCACAATTTGGAGCCGAGTATGATGATCGCCCAGGACAGGAGAAACGGAACCGCCAGCAGAAGGAGTGTCTTCTTCCGGCCGAGTCTGTCGGCCATCGGCCCGGACGGAACGGCGCCTGCTATTGCGCCCAGGGCCAGCAACGAGCTCACCCAGGACCCTTGCTCGTTGGTGATTACCAGCCAGGAGGTCTCCTCGTACAGCTGGGGCAGAACGGGAGATGTCCAAGCCAAGGCGGTGCCGGTACCGACCGCCATCAAGCAGGCTGAGAGCATTCAAATGCCGAAACGATTAAAAAGCAAACTTAAGAAACTCTTACAGCTTAACATCAGTTTTACTTAGCACTTAAAATTAAATTCTATAACTCATTAAGTTGAAAGACGCAGGTAAAAAGATAGAGACTGAGCGCGCTCTGAGAATCAGAATACGTATAAAGAGCCTAGTCCAGCTTTATTTACATTTACTTCCCTAAGATCGCTGTTACTTATGTTTATGCTCTTCAATGGGCATTGGGTCAAAAACGATCCAACGCCAAAAATTATTCTTACCATATTGTTTACATTTTAATATTGTAATCATATGATATTAATGGTTTATGGTATTAATGAGACGGTGCGTCCTACCCACATATAGATACATATGGCGCACTGTCTATGGAAGGCTCGACGCGGTCTGGCTCCTTATGTAGAGCTCCTTACCGAATTTTGAACGCGCGAAACTTTTGTGCGTCTTCGACGCGCCGCGGCGGGTTATTGCCGAACGAGCTTCCGTACTTTTGCAGTCCTCTCCTTCTGCCCCGCGTCGCGGCAGCTTGCGCGATTACAGCGAGCGCTACTTTGCATTGTGATGATTCTAACGGGTCGCCACAACATACAATATTCAAAATTTAAGAACTAGTTTGAGTTGAAGAACTAAGTTTGAGAATATTACATTTATCGTATTTCTTAGAAAATTTGTCACCCATGTTTTCGTTCAGACATTTATTTAGCTCAATTCTTATCAATCGTTCTGCAATCCCATTACATTCGTTTGACAAAATACGAATTATCAAAAATAATTTATCTCTTTCGATGAAAAACATGCAGAATTTCATAAATTCATCAAAACAACTTGCCGCTCTATCCTTCGGTGAATAGTTTCTTTCTTGTGAGGATCTACAGTGATGATCTCCATTGCCTAATGGCGACAGCATATACGCAATGCATTAATACGATAATTGTAAACCAAATCCTCTCCATATCATTTTAATCCGCTGTCAACGCTCAGAAATTATTATTTGGCGCGCAGATAAGGCGGACAGATGGGCCGAAATTACTTTATCAGGCACCGAAATTCCAGCTACGATAACAACCGCCGTCGAGAATAGACAGTGGTGCGTTATGACACGTTGCAGATGAATTGAGTCGATTCATGAAATACAGTTGCGCAGGACAGCGAATCCACTGTCCGTTGAGTTCTCGCAAGCATACCGTCAAACGTACACGCTTACAAAACGTCGTTGGCTTTCACGGCGAAGTGGACACCTCTGTCTCTCTTCTCGCAGTAAATTAGGACGCTCATTTCAATAAAATATCACAGCCAGAGGGGCTCGTAAACGAGATACGAGCTTATTCGGCGAAATTTTTTTCATAATGGACAGTCTGACAGTCTGACGATCACAGTGGAACTGTGCGAGCTCATTATACCTAATTTTGTAGGAAAGTCAAGAAACTTGGAAGACAATCTGCAAACGTAATGTCCTCTCCTTTCTCGCGATTATATCTGTGTGGCGTTTAATCAATATGACAAGCGCAATCCGACTGAGTAGTATAACGAATTTGGTGTCCGGTTAAATCCAGTTCGATTCGCTCGATTCGCTGAAGCTCAACTAAAATCAAGCGATAGATTTCACTTTAATTTAGTGAATTCGCACAAACGCGTAATTAACATCACTCTTTAATAATGCGCCAATTAATAGCATTCTATTTAAATGTTGTTTTAAATGAGAGGTTGTATATTCATTGGAAATATCGATTTACGATTTTACATGGTTTCAGCTATTTGGGATGCAGATTTAATTATCTATGTCAGATAAAATGCAAGTAAAATTAAATGTAAATGAAAACCGCAGATAACCCCAAAAAATGTATTTGCTAAAAGAATAAAAATGTGCAAGACTTTATCATTAATATCGTTATCGCCTGTCTTGATTGGAGAACTTGAGTACTTTTATTGACAGAAGAACGTCATTTTTTTCAAGCAGATTTTATGGATAACAAAAATTTCAACAAACTGTATTTCAAAACTGTATTAAGATATCTGTCCGATTGCATCTTTAATTAAATTGTGATCTAATGATCTTTTTATCTCTACTTGCAAGCCAATAATTTTAAATAATGGAAAAAAGCAATACAAAAATTTAGTGTATAATAATTTGATCTTTGAAAATTATAAAGCCTCTAAGAAAATAGTGATTTTCGTCACTTTGAACTAGATAAATATTCAAGTAAAGTTACGTGATTAAATTTCTTGTCACATCAATTGATAATGCATGATAACGACATGACGATTGCGATTAATAATTATCAGCTCGATGAGACCGTAATAAGCTGATATTCTCTAATTGAACAATTATTTTGTGAAATAAATTATAAGTTGACAGTTCCTAATTCAATTTCTATTTATTTCTGAAAACAAACTTGAACAAACTTTTGTGCCAAAGAGATAAAGTAAAAAATCGTATTTTCATGAAAAATTAAACTGACATTATTTTTTTTATTTACAAACTTTTAATGTTCGAGAAAGATAAATAGTATTATCTATTTCTGTATATTCGTCTTAAAATAATTTCTACTCATCATTATTTAAGAACAAATACTTTTTAACATAAACACATTATAAAATAATAAAATTATAAAATTATAACATATACATTAAGGAAAATATTGTATAATTAGATATAATAATATCAAATATAATATCAAATATTTCAATACTGACATTAAAATTTTTCAAATTAAAAAATAAATCGCTCAACTGTAGAGATGAATATTAAATATTATTTATAGAAATTAATGGTAATCTGTTTTGGAATTGTACGTTTGCAATATTAATTGTACACAGTTTGACATAACATATTATACACACTTTTCGAGCAGTATAGTTAGTTCACAGTAAACAGTGTAGATTGCATTTAGATACACCATTGACACAGACTGTTTATTAAATAACTGATACATGCTATAAATTGAAACACTATATATATATATATATATATATATCGCATTGTAAAAGGATAATATTCAATTAAATAGGTAATTATCAAATTGAGATTTTGCACAATTTCCACCCTAGCGTCGACTCTTCTTTCGGTCTACCTAACTTACAAAATATCGCGAAAGAAGTAATATACAGCGAATGCTGTTATACACCGTTAAATACCGGAAATTGATGCTAAATACTGCCACAGCTTCCTGCCTTCCTGGCGCACAGGAACTCCGTTAATCATCCCCGCGATTTCCATCTTCTCCGCTTCCATTTTGCGCGGAGAGTCAGGTTGCTTCTTCAAGGAATATCGAAGAAGGACTTTGTGCTCGGCGACTCGGTATCGTCCTTTGATTAACGCGTTTCACACTTGCTTGTTACCTTCAATTTTTCGTCACAAATAACACAAAGTTCACCGGCGATAAGCGAAAGAGATGCGAACTACGTTTCGGCACGACACGAAGCGCGCGGAGTCGAATGAACGGTGCGACATCAGAGCCATTGTATATCACCGTCACTATCTGGTCACCATTATCACTAATCTCTCGCTTATCTGGCTCGATCGAAACGGCAAAAAGATTTAGAAATCACGATAATCACTGAGATGAACGGGAGCATCCATAAAGTTGAAAATCCGAATGAAAACGACATGCTCTCGCAAAATCGGTGAGATCTCGCGTCCATATCACGCTTATTTGTGATTTTTGCGTAATAAAAATGAACTAAAAATTGTCAGTGAATCTCTCGACCTTTGCAATACTCCGATAAGAGGAAGAGAAACTGGGTCAAACTGAACTGAGAATTCAAAGGAGAAATATTCAAGAATATTTTTCCGAGGAAGGCGCAATTTTTGTAATAAGAAAAATATAGTAATCATTTATCATTACTCTTCATACCGATAGAACTATTTTTCTTCTTTAATATTGTATAAAATAGCGAAGTTTAAACAATGTAATAATACCTTTTCAAGAACCGGCATCTTTTTGAAAACATTTTATCGGCTATTGTGAGACTTTCATTAATCTTTGAGAAAGGTGTTGAAAAAGGAATTGTGTTCGAGAGAAAGAAAAAGAAAGAAAGGGTAGAGTTCTCTTTAAAAAAAAAACTTTTCTCTTAGTCTCACACTCACTTTGATGTGTACTTGCCTCCAAAGTGTGTTCTATTCTACGTCATTAAAATTTCTCACCCAGAAATACAAATTTTAGAAATTTTAATGACAGAATATTTTGGGACACACGAAATGGTGCTCGTTAAAATAATTTTCTGGAATAACGTTGGATTAATTTACGTGGCGCAAATCGAAAATTAGGCGAGAAAATGTATACGCCTGGCTCGCATCAAAAACAGAAAGGCACAAACCGCGACTGATAATTATTTTATGCGACAACACGGTGAAATTCGCCACACACGTGCGCGATACGTGCGAACTTATAGAATATTTTACAAAATAAGCACGTGCATCCTAATATAATCGTAGCGGACCGCACGTGCGATGGGCAGAGCGCGCGTTTCCACGCGGTTTTCATAAACGGAACATTCCGAAATTCCCGGATTTAGAGAGGAAGAATAAAAGCCCCGTCAAATGCGGCCGTTTTACCTTTAACGGCGAGCTTTGCCTCCGGTCGTGTGACAGGCACTTCAATCCGATTTCAATCGCCGGCAGAGAGCAATTCTCGATTTTCTCCGCCGTCGCGTCGAATTTCGCGTTTAACGCGCCCCGTACGCGTTCTCCGTTTCTTCCTCTCCGCGTCCGACGTGTCCGTTTCTCCTTCGAGTTTCCTCCGACGGAAAGCAGCTCGCCGTAGATTATTGCATTCCCCTCGTGAGAAGCGCGAGCGGATGCACATGAGGAACACCGTATCGTGTAACTCATTGAACCCTCTCGCGCCATTGCGCACGTTTCACCCCGTGGAGATCACTGTCAAGACATTTTTATCGTTTTACTCCTGCGCTTTTTCCCGGTTACCAGCTCCTACCCGCTTCGAGGCGAAAAACTGTAATTCGCGTTCACTCCGCGCATAAACGTTAGATAAGTATTGCTCTCCTTCAGTACCATGATTATACATAATTGCGAATTACCTTATCTCGACAAGCTTTATCTAATAAGCGAACTTGAAACAAAAATTTGTAAAAATTCAGATCGTGGAATTATCTGAGATAAAGGTCGAGTTTTATTGATTGATTCTTCTTATTTAATAAATGTATTTTCGTACATTTGAATGAGCCGAATGGAAAATTATTGCATTGTTATTGGTTGAACCTTGTTTGAAACTAGCACAACCTAAATTGACACGCTTAAACTTATAGCCGTTTAACATAATTTAACATAATAACAAGAGAACTTCAGAACTATGATTGTAAGTACAAGGAGCGTATTCCTATTCAATAATGATCAAAATTTAATGATATCAAAATAATTATTAATAATCAAAATCATTATCAATTATTTCTTTTTTGGTAAATCCTAGAATTTTGTTAAATCTCGAAAGAGGTTTAAGAAAATTTGCTTATCAAGTAAAATCGTAAACGTTCGAATTATTTCGTTTGACACAGTTTTGACGAAAATCTTGCAATACATTTAACAGCGATAATGAGGTCGATTTAACTAAATAAATTACACGATACACGACATGATTATTATCCGTGTCAATAACTTCTGTCGAACGAATGCCGCTTGTCATTTAATAAACGTAAATTAAACCGGTCACAGAACATAACGGTAGCCGCGCTGTCATTCGTCGCAGGATTGAACGTGGCATCATATTGTCGATAAATTTTCCGTGACACGCGTCTCTGATAAATCGCACGTTATATTTAATTATGAAAATATCTAATGTAGGAGACGTAATTCATTAGTTTCATACTTCCCACAAGTGACAATGTTACGAGATGCAAATAATACCACGTTATATCGTACTTAATTTTATATTACATCAAAACACGAAGCGAGAAATCAATAGATTTTGACCATATTACAAAAAAAAGCGTTGATGAAAAAAAACCTAAGATTGCAATAAATATTTCTTTCACGTAACAAATATCTATTCTAGAAAATAATTATCACTAAGGATTTTCTATTATAAAACGGAACATTCAATAATAAATTAGATAAGACATACTCAAGAGAAATGCCAATAGGATCATGCCAACAAATCAGTTTTGTATTTGATTGAGGATTGATATCGGAAAGCGATCGTTTTATCTATTATCTTCGCGATGAAAATGGTAAAAAACCAACAAGCGTCACGGTAGATATGAAAAAAGGCGATATATCGATTTTTTAAGCAAAAAAAAAATACATATGCTTCGGAATTTATTTAACAATTAAATTTTCTTCTTTCTTTAACAGGTATGACATAATCATTTCCAGAATAAATTACTTTTTTATTATTACATTAAAATAAAAATGCATTGCTTAAACACGATAAAAAGGAAAAATAAGTTTTGCAGCTTAAAATTAATTGAAAAATTTTTTCAAAAGAGACAAGTGATTTCGATAATTGTAAAAATGGTGAAATTGGATTAGATGAGTGAAACATTTTATATGTATGATGGGATTTTATATGTATGATATACTGAGATATTAAAGAGTACGAAAACAGTAGGGTAAACAAATAGGTAAATAGGTAGAGGATAAGGAGGTTTAAAGGAGAATAGGTCATCAATAAATAATCTCTCATTTCAAAATATAATATCCAAATTTATTGCTCTTTCGAAAGGGAATTGGCTGCTCTTCGCAGGACAGAAACGCTAGCAGCCTTGTTTGTCACGTCAAACCTACGAGTTACGCTGTAAAAAAATTTAAACAAAAAATCTATCGAAAAAACGCATAGGTACTACAACGAAATCGATATTTCGTACAGGCACTGGTGAGGAAAAGAGAAATATGCGAATTAATAGTCGTGGAATGGTTTTCGGTAAAGCGGCAAGGCAAGCGGATTATCCTTACAAGTAATGAAGGACTTACAAAATGAAATTGCGAGCCGCGCAGCTGAATTCGCGCAAGTGCATATCCAGGGGTGCATAATAATTAAATAATAATCTCGCGTAACCCAAAATTTATCCGTCAAATATGAAACGAGACTGTACTTCTCTGCACATTTAGATTATGATCGCAGATAAATGTTCACGTATTTGTTCAGGTAGAGTGAAATTTTCGCTCCCAGAATCAAATTATATCTCGAACCGTTATATTGTTACTTATTTATAGAAGGAACGTTTATTATTTTAATACTTACTTTGTTAAATTAATTAGTCATGACATTATTAACACTAAGTATTATATATTACGCTAATATATGACTTTTATAAATAATAAATAATAATTTCCGTCTGTACAAAAAATAAATAGAAAAGAGACTGAGATTCTAGTCCAAAACTACTATTTTGATTCCAGGTGTAAACATTTTCACTGTTCATTCTTAAAAAAAAAATTACAAATATTGGATTGAAATCTTGAATTTTTGAATGATTTCCAGATCTTCTATCATAAAATTTTAAAGCTTTGAATTCCTTGATGACCAAAGGAAAGCTGACTGTTCGCTTCGCGAATATTGCACTTTGCGAAAATTCAAATGCTGCGCGCTCGCTTTGCGCGATTAGCAATGGAAATAATATGAAGATCACCGCAACGAAGCTACAATCGATGCAAAGAAAATCGCATTATTAAGTATCTGTCGTGCTGAACGTTCCTAATGAACTATATAGTCGCAATAACGCGTCAATGGGATTTTAAGTCAGAAGCCCGCTTTCGCGGCGTGCGTTTAACGCTAAAGGCACCTCGTCCTCGTTGTTGATTATCCAATGTGCAATTTAAATTCACTGGAATGAAGAATTGTGGACCATTATTCGTTGTTAGATATATTACCATAATTGCGGATTATCATTTTTCAGCGTTAAACATCCGTCACGAGTGCAAGTAATTCTCGCGTTGCTCGGAATTATCGCGTAACTGAAATACGAATAATGCAAAGGCGGATATCGTCATGTAGAACACGTATTTATTCCTTTTTTTTTATCTGCACACGTGTTTTGCATAATAATTCCCGAGCTTATGTTATACTTTCAAAAATCGGATTCGCAAAGTACGTAATTCTTGGTAAACGAAAACTTTTTCTAAGGTGAAGTCGGACAAATTTTAAAAATCGAAATTTAACGCAAATAATTTTTTTCCGAAGAATATTTTTACTGAAAAATAAATGATCAGTAAAAAAGTAATTTAATTTCTCACCCCTGAGATTTTAGAAACAAATTGCAATGGTTTACAATTAACATAAAAGACACGGGAGAATCTAATATGCATCTAATCGGCACACAAATCATTGCACATTGCGAGCGAAGATACTTAATTTAAACGCGAGGACCACTTGCGCGGTTCGGTGTTACTTATCACTATCGTATATAGAACGTTTTAAAATATCACCTTACGCGCTAATAAGGCCTGTACTTTAGATATTTACGTTCCCATTCTATGTCGCAGGTGTAGCACTAAATAGCGGGTATGCCATTTCGAATTTCGATCAGTCGCGTATATCAAACTGGCGAACTATCGAATTGTCGCGCCATCGCAGTTTGATTCACTCAACCGACATGGGTGACACGTGAAGAGAAAAGTAGTGTTTAATGTAAATATACATGATGAGATTCGGACGGTCGCTCCTTCTAGGATTACGAATGCAGCGTGAATGCGGGAGTGTGGGGAATACCTCAGATTAGTTCGCTCGCTTATCACACGTGATAACGTACGCACATCGACGCACGTGTCCGGACACGCGTTCAATGTCCCTTTAAAAAGTAAAATCGCGGCGCGTCCTGCGTAAAACGCTCAATTATCGTTAGTAGCTTATACCCTAAATTAAAAAAAAAAAAGTGCTACCGTAAAATCGTACGAGAGACGAGCGAGTCTCTTCTCGCTCTTTTTTTTTTTT